>JBBPMP010000171.1:0-41801 GCA_038090395.1 Boletales sp. KT-2023a | reverse complement strand
AATGGATTAATACCATCATCAGGGATAGGAGAAGTGGGTTGCAATGGATAGTCAGATAGAGGGGGAGGAGGGGGAGGAAGAAGAAGAGTTGGAGGACATGGTGGTGGTAAAGAAGAGAGCGAACGAGCTGGAAAGGAGAGAGGACGGTAAAGAGAGGCTGGTCATGATGACGATGAAGAGAGAGACAAGTCCTGATTATCTAATCACACGCTAACATGGCTCTCTCCGCGTCCGACATACGCAGCGCACTCTCGCTCGCCGCCCGCAAGCCAAACCCGTCCTCGTCTTCGTCCTCGTCCAAGAAGCCAGACGGCATTTCGCGCGAGTTGTACGCTCTCATCGGTCCCTCCGCACCCTCTCTCGCCGCCCACCTCGCAAAGCCCCGTCTCAAGCAGAAACCCAACTTTGGCACCGCCGCCATCGTCAAATGGTATGCCTCTCTCTTTCGCGCGCACAACTCGCCCACATACCCGCATGCAGGGTGCACAGACCGTTTGCAAACAGCGCCCGCTCGGATTCCCTCCAGCTCTCTCACTGGGTCAAGGCCACCGACCCCGTCGCCGGTGCGTCTCTCCCCCTTGTCCCCCCGCATGCCCCCAACGCGTCCCCAGACTATCCCTTTGCAAAGTACAACGTACTTCCAGCCCCGTACACCTACTCCGAGGACGACTATTCCCGTCTCTTGGAGGGTGCGTCCCCGTTCAAGTCTCTCGCCAGCCTCATTTCACTTCATTTTAGACGACGACTGGACAAAGGACGAGACCGACTATCTTTTCAAAATCGTGCACGAATATGATCTCCGTTGGTATGTCATCCACGACCGCTACGACTACCCCCGCGACCCAGTCCGCGCGATCGAGGTATCTCTTCCCCTCCATCGTCCGTTCCCCCATCCACATCCCCGTCCAGGACCTTAAAGACCGCTATTACAGCGTCTGTCGCAAGCTCATCCGAAATCGTCCATGGGTCGGAGACGAGTCCGCCAAGTCACACCTCCTCAACAGCTACCAATTCGACAAGGGTAACCCCCGCCTCCCCATCCTCTTTCCACTCATTCACCCCATTCGCGTTCAGATCGTGAAAAGATGCGCAAAAACTACATCGCCAGTCTCGAAGATCGCACATCCGAAGAAATCGCAGAGGAAGAGGCCTTGTTCGTAGAACTCAAACGTCTCGACCAAAACGAGCGTAGATTTAGAAAAGAACGCGACGACCTCCTTCGCACCTTACTCGGCGTCGACGCCGGCCTTCCAGACATCCTCGTCGAGGAAGACGGCTCTTCATCCCTCTCCATCGAGGGCATCAAAAAGAAGAAAAAGGCCACCCTCGACTCTGATCTACCCCCCACCCCATCCAACATCATCCAACTCGGCCCTCCCGTAACAAAAAAGTTTTCCCCTCCAAAATCCGCCATCTACGGTCGCTCCCTTCCCTTTCCTCTTTTTCTCCCGCTCATTTCAACACAGATGCCCAACATTGCATTGTTCGCCTCGACCCCCCCGCACCCTCATCCAACACAACCAAAGTCACTCATGTCCCAGTCCATCTTCGTAGTTTCAAACTCCCTGCTCCAAGAGCAACCGTTGCCCCCAAGGTCACTCAAGCGCTTGCAGAACTCGGCATTTCTTACGCTCGCCTCGTCATGCCCACAAGGGACAACTGCGCTCACCTCGAATCCCTCTTGGACACCACCACCGCCTTGATCGAGACCAAAAAAGTCGTCGATAGGGTCGATCAAGACATTCGCGTACTAAAAGCAAGACTTGGCATCAATGACACCGACCCCGATCTCGATCCCATCGACTCATCGCCTATGGATGTCGACGACTCCAAGGAGGATAAAGATGCCGAGGGTGAACCCGATGGGAGAGCTCCCAGCGTTTTGAGCGCGAGGAGTGGCAGGAGCCGGAAACAGGTGCTCCATGTTTTCCATCAAATCTCTCACCCTACTAAGTGCATTCGTAGTCGCGTCGCTCCATGTCGGTCTCCTCCATCGACACTTCTGCATCACTACCCACTCGGTCGGGGATCAAGAGGCAGAAGAGAGTCTGATTCTTTGCATCTCATACGCATGTTATATATTCAGACATCGTTTTACATTGTTCGAGCAAAGAGGTCGTCTCCGTTAGTCATGTGCAAACCGCAAGAAGAAATTGACAATGATGGCGACTTGGAAAAAAAAAAAAGTCATGTTTCTGTCCGACGGAAGGGCAAAAGGGACCCACTGAGCAGAGCAACGCACAAGACGGTCTAGTGAGATCCGATCAGTACCAGCATAGCCGACGTTGATGAGGATACTAACCGGTCCCACACGATCATCATAGGGTCCACGCCCACCCCGACGGATGGATGCGGCTCGCCAGTGGTAGGTATACAACGCATAGACCATCACGGCCATGGCTATTTGTGTCAGATGTGCGCAACTGGCTTCATCCGGGCCGACGTACCAACCGCTGAAAACATGGCCGCACTAATCCTTCCAACCTAAAACCCCCAGGTCAACCGACGCTCACGATGAAGAGAGAGAAAAGAAAAAAAAAGACTGTCAGACCTGGTCGCCAAAGTTGAGCAAACCGACAGCAAGTCCGCCGAGAACGACGGTGAAGTGAAGCCATGATAAAAACGTTCTCTCGTTGGCAAACGAGACTTTGGGTTCAACCCTGACTGGAAGGGCGATGCGCTTGGATGCGGTTCGCTGGAGAAGCGGCTGGGTCGACATCACGGTCAGATTCTGATAGCAATGATGGGTGGAAAAGATGCGTCTGAGAACGGTTCCAGTTTCAATTCCGTCTCGGCCACTCGTTTTGGTGAATTAGCCCCTGGAAATCAAACGTTAAATGTGCCTTGATACCACATGCTGTGATGCTGTGGTACTGCGGTGGTTATAATCTCAGCTCGTCGTCCTCGAGTCCAATTCTACGTCTTGGTCTCGGATAACATGTCACAGGCACTTCAACAGGACGTCGAATACGTCGATGTTCGACGTGGCCATCGCGAGCCAACCAATTTCAACGATCAGTGGCTCGATCAAGGTTCGTGTCTGCCGATTCTCAGCGTTCCCTCTTGGGCGCTCACCATCCTCCTCACTCAGCATCTGAAAAGCACCCCAATCCAGAGCTGATCGCGTAAGTCGTCTTCTAGTACATCGACGACATCCACTGGCTGAACGAGCATCTCTGCAGCGCAGACGCCCTGCGGAGATTGTATCCCGGATACTCCCTCGTCGTCTCGGAGGACCACAGGCTGACAAACCTCTTTGTTCTCCCTAACGCCACGATCCATCCTTTAGATGGATCAAAGCCGGTCCTGAATGTCCTGTTTTCGCCAGCAAGCAGCCGCATCGGGGGTGAATTAGCCGGGTCGCTTATCGAGAACGTCATCTTTGGCTCGTACGATCTTTCTTGGAGGGTAAGCATTTTCATCCTTCATCGGTCGTCGCTCACCAGCGTCGAGTAGGAAAATCAGTTTGTCGTGCACATCACAAAGGTATGAGGCATGCTCGGCGCTCAATATCTAATGCATTTATGTTACTAGATTCAGGTCTCAAACTTCATGAGGACCACTTACTTTATTCTTCATGACGGCCCCGAGCAGCGAGTGCGAGATCTTTTGCTCACCGCCTCCCTCTACGCAGAACACATTCACGACGAGATCTGGGTCTTCAACCAGGGCATGTGGCAAAAAAACAAATCACTCTGGGACCAAATTAAAGATTCGTCTTGGGATGACATCGTCATGAAGGAGCCGAGCAAGAAATCACTCCAGAAAGATGTCTATGGATTCTTTGAATCAGAAATAACGTACAAAAACCTGTCTATCCCATGGAAGGTTGGTATTTGACTTCGGCATCGTACCGGCATACCCTCACGGTCACTTCTAGCGTGGTTTGATTTTACATGGTCCCCCAGGCGAGTTTCTTGATGCCGCCGTCCTAGCATACGTTGACGCTATATCTCCCCTAGGTAACGGAAAGACGATCAGTATCAAAGTTATCATGAGAACCTGCGCCGAACTTGGATTCACCCCTCTCTATGTCAGATCTTTTCAAAGTAAGTCAAGAGACCATAAGGATCAATAGACGACTTAGAACGCAGAAGGTTTTCAAGGGGAAGAGGTCTCTATGCAAAACGTCTTCTTCAAGGCGCGCCAGGTGGCCCCCTGTGTGGTATGTGCTGAACCGGAGAGACCCTTGTAAAACTCAAACATTATTCAGTTGATACTGGAGGACCTCGACAGTCTGATCAACGATAAAAATCGATCATTTTTCCTCAACCAGCTTGACGGGCTCGAAGGGAATAACGGCCTGCTCGTCATTGCTTCTACCAATCATTTCGATAGGCTTGACGCCGGCTTGTCCAACCGGCCCAGCAGGTTTGATCGGAAATAGTGGGTCGATAAATGCACGACGGTCACTCGTGCTGACTGTCCGGGCAGTTTGTTTGATGATCCAGACTATCAAGAACGCGTGCTGTATGCCAAGTATTGGCAAGAGAAGCTCAGGGACAAGGATGAAATATTTTTCCCGAATTCTCTCGTTGATAAAGTGGCAGACCTGACACGAGGGTTCAGCTTTGCATATCTGAAAGAAGCATTGTGAGCTGGACATTTAATATACTGGGCACCATACTGATCGTCTTTGGCTTTGTGAAGCGTGGCGACCCTCGTTCGAATCTCAAACGCAGACGAGGGGGAGCAGGTGGCATTCCCTGACATGCTCAAGAGCCAGATCAAGTCTCTTGCCAAAGACCTAGTAAAACCAAACCCTGCCGACTCGGACACGGTTCCACATTCGCCCATTTCAAAGGTTCAACCAGAGGATGGGCCGGATGAGCGAGACTCGCCTCCTATAAACATTCGCCCCAGGAGTTGGGCAAGCTGGAATGTCGATGGAATTCAAGGATGTGTTCTCCACGCCCCGCTTTCTGCGTATCCGCAGGTGATGCCTGGTTCTTTACCGCCTCTGAATCCAGATCGATTGCAAGAACCAGTTCCGGCTGCCCGCCGCACGACCAATCCTAGCACCAGGAGCTCTGACGGCGGCCGAAAGAACCCGTTCACCCCGTCGACTCGGATTCATGATCATGTTGAAGCTTCCCCCGATGTTTAGGGACCATCCCCATTCTGCGTAGAAAGATAATACGCTGCTCTGATCTACGTTTAGGTCAACAGTTACGGGTCGTGCCATGTAGTAGTGCCGTATGGTAGTAGCAAATTGTACCGTGACGTCGTATCTATATCCCATCGTTGTGCTTTGTACGTTTCGGTGTCATGATCTTACATCGATTAATGATGATGCCATCCCTCAAGCCGGCTCTAGCCGGTCCGGACTCCGATGTGTCGGAAGTTCGGCAAATGATGTTGGCCGGTAACTGTGATAAGTACACTAGAAGCACATGAATCTCCCGGAAAGCTACGCTGAGGGGTGAGTTGATCTGCCCGTCGCGAACCAGCCTCGTCCGATGCTTTTACTACCCAACCCCGGTGGTCGCTTTCCTGTCGGAGCGACCACTTTCAAATTGACAGTTCCGAGGTATTCAGTTGGTAATGTCAAGCTCCGTGCGGCGTCTTCTGCCAGTGAATCGAAGGATGCTCTCGTCCTCGAAGAAATCGCCTTCACTGCTTTTTACCCTGCCGAGGTCCCACTAAAATGGGCCCCAAAAGGCATGCATTGGATGCTTCGGTTCGTCGGTGCACCCTGATTCGTCTAAATATGCTGAACGCTCCCTACTGTGTCCAGTCCGCTGAGTGCCTCATTGCAGGGCTATAGCAAATTTACTGGTGACTCGTCGAATCTCGAACTTTTTCCGGGGACTTTGCTAATCGCAGGACAGGCATTTCCGCGTGGCTGCTATCGCCGCTCGTACATCTCTATGGCGCATTTATCAAAGTTCGTGCTCCTGTGTCGTTTACACAGCGGAAACCTTAGTTGTTCATAGATACCTATTCATCCGGATGCCCCACTGCTTAACCCTCACAATATCGCCCCAACTGAATCTTCCGAGTCCTCTCCCTGGCCACTTGTCATTTTCTCGCATGGATTGGGAGGTGGTAGAACCGTGTACAGGTGACCCCCGTCCCAGCGTCAAGAATTGCTGTCACTCACTTTGAGACAGCCAACTTTGCACACGAATCGCGTCTTCCGGGCGTGTCGTAATTGCCATGGAGCACCGAGATGGATCTGGACACATTGCTGTCCCCTCAGCCTCTGCTCCAATACCCTACATCAAAGAGACCGATCTTGTGTGAGTCATGGGTTACGCTACCTCGATATTTTCTAATCGTATTCATCGTCAAGTTGGCCCCCGGACCGCCCCACGGAAGAACGTAACATGCTTTTCTTTCGAGGCGAACAACTCCACTTTAGGAGGCTGGAAATATACCATGCGTTTCGAGCCATACGGAACTTGGTTCGCGGAGGTTGCGAAGATGTTCGATATGATTTGGGAACCGTCGGAGAGAACCCCATCGATTGGTCAACATGGTTCCAAATCGGGTCGGAAAAGCTAGTCGAATGTGACACAAATGTCGTTCTTGCTGGACACTCGTTTGGCGGAGCAACGGTTGTGAGTGTTGATATCCTTCATTCCTTCGTGGAAATCGTTTTTCTGAATGAGATAGTTTTCTATACTCTCTAACGCACCCCCAGAAAACGAGTTACCGATACCTGTCCAAAAAGCCCTGATCTTCGATCCTTGGCTTGAACCAATACCCTCTCCAGGTCCCATATTTTATCGTACATCCGGCGATGAACCTCTCCCTAGCATATTGGTCATAAACTCGGAAAGGTTTACGCTTTGGAAGGATCACTTTGAGCGGGTTATGCAAGTGGGAGAGTCTTGGATAGAAGGCCAATGGGAGTTATTGACGATCGGTAGGTGGTTTTTCCCCGAAGGACACTACGGGAACTCATGGGTGACTCAAAAGTTCGGTCCGAACACATCTCCTTCTCGGATTTCAATATTTTGCCATGGCTTTCTGGCAAAGCAGCGCAGTTAATTTTAGACAAGGCTTTACAGCTCTCCCTAGCATTTCTGGATGGCGAAAGGAGTGGATCGATTTTGGATCTCTCAGTCAAAAAGATGGAAATCAGAGTGATCGGCCAGAGAGCTGACGGACGACCGATTCGAGAGCTGGTAGGAGATCTGTGTGATGTGGTCTTGCACTAGTAGTAGCTGTAGCCCAAAGACGCTTGGATTAGATTAGATAACCACTGCTACGAGTCATCCGAGGTCGAAGTTGGGTTTGCCCTGTCTCTCCCGAGCCGTCTAGCGTTACCATCATGGCTGCAGAGGCAGAATCGCCCGATACCTATCTCTCTCTCTTTCAGTCTATAGGATTGTCCAAATCCAAAGCTGCCGAGGCAGCCAAGAACACGAAGAGCGCTGCAATTCTGAAGAATCTCATCCAATCGCATAACCTTGCCTCTGGATCGAGTCCTCTGGGGGAGAAACGTGCCGTGCTGGTCGCAGCATTTGCTCTCCAGCTCGTTAAAGCACCAAACGTCGACAATGCCAAGCAAAGCTACATCGTCGAAGCGATCCGTGAAGAGAAACTCAAATCAGTAGATCAAGTCAATGGTTCGTCATCCGGCTGTTGCGCCTTGTGAACATTGATGAACATCTGACTGCTAGTTGCCACAAAGTTTTTGGACTCTCACTCGTTATCAGGCGACGAGTCCGAGTTCAACAAGACTTGCGGTGTTGGTGGGTCTGCTCGTTTTACGCATCATGAGATGTTCAACCGTTGTATGATCAGGGTTCAGCATCACGCCCGATGAATTAGATGTCTTCGTCAACGAACACATTCAGTCCAACTCCGTGCCTGGATGGACCAGTCTCGGAGCTGTGATCAGTGGAGTAAAGAACGTTCCTTCTCTGCGATGGGCAAGCCCGCTTGAAATAAAGAACGCCGTCGAGCGTGTCTTCACGCGGGTCTTTGGTGCAAAGGAAGGTGCGAAACCAAAAGCAAAGGTAGGCGGCCCTGGTTGCATTTTTGCGTCGTGTGATGATCTCGACGACCGTTAGGAGTCAAAGAAGGATCCTGATTCGTCGATGGCCGGCGAAACGACCGACAACTCGACGACTCAGATCGCTGACGCGGCTCAGAGCGCGAAATCTAGGAAGGTGGTGTTTGAGGAAGGCTTCCTCGGCGCACTTCACAAACCGGGCGAGAATTTACAAATAAAACCCGCACTTCGTGATGAACACTTGGCGGTCACCGGTGGCAAGGTTTATACACGATTTCCCCCTGAGCCGAACGGGTACTTGCATATAGGTCACTGCAAGGCTATCTTTGTGGATTTTGGCTACGCTGCCCATCATGGCGGGAGAACATACTTACGTTTTGACGACACCAACCCCGAGAAAGAGGAAGCAAGATACTTTACAAGTATTATAGAAGTCGTTCGATGGCTCGGCTTCGAGCCATGGAAGATCACCTACTCTAGTGACTATTTTGACCAACTATACGAGCTCGCTATCGAGCTCATCAAACGAGACAAGGCATACGTTTGTCATTGTTCTCGTAAGTGAGCATTTTCCAGTGCCCGGAACTTACTTATGCTTTGTGCTCAGAGGAGCAGATGAAAGCCGATAGGGGCGAAAAGGTCGCCGCTCCACGGGCGTGTATTCACAGAGGTAGGCCGGTCGAGGAGTCCCTTTTGGAGTTTCAGAAGATGAAGAATGGCCACTATCGCCCCAAAGAAGCATTTCTGCGTATGAAACAAGATCTGACCGACCCCAACCCCAAGATGTGGGACCTCACAGCTTATCGGGTTTTAGACGCGTCGCATCACCGTACGCGCGACAAATGGAAAATATACCCTACGTATGATTACACACACTGTCTCGTCGACAGCTTCGAGAACATATCGTATGTCATTCATCCGGCGGCGTTGTCAGATATTAAAGTAAATTTTTAGACATTCGTTGTGCACCACGGAATTCGTGACTTCGCGGCAGTCATATGAGTGGCTTTGCGATGCGCTCGAAGTCTACAAGCCGAGGCAGTCTGAATTCGGAAGGTTGAATGTCACAGGAACGATAAATTCGAAACGTAAGATCCTGCTGCTCGTCAGAGAGGGTTATGTTACGGGATGGGACGATCCAAGGCTCCACACCGTCATCGCACTTCGCCGTCGGGGTGTTCCTCCAGAAGCAATCTTGTCTTTTGTGAGCACCCTCGGGGTTTCCACGGCCGAGACAAACATCCAGATTGGTCGATTTGACCAGGCCGTTAGACAATTTTTAGAGGGAACGGCTCCCCGGTTACTGATGGTATTACGTCCCCTTAAAGTCACCATCGAGAATTTACCTGAGGATTATGTCCTCATGGTAGAGAAACCGTTACATCCCAAGGTTCCGGAGCTCGGGACCTCCATCATTCCATTGACACGTACCATCTACATCGATGCCGATGATTTCAGGCTCGAAGACTCCAAAGATTACTTTCGGCTTGCCCCAGGCAAGACAGTCGGGCTCTTCCAGGCGCCATATCCCGTCACTTGCACGTCATACAAGACGGATCCTAGAACTGGCAAGGTTACTGAGTTGGTTTGCAAACTGGAAGACAAGGGAACCGCAAAACCGAAGACATATATCCAGTGGGTCGCAGAGCATGCACCATCTGGAAGTCCCGTCCGCGTGGACGAAACGCGGATTTTCTACCCCCTGTTCAAGAGCGACAACCCACTGGCTGCGGTGCCCGACTTCACAGCAGATATAAATCCACATAGCATGGACGTGGTAAAGGGGGCCATGGTGGAAGTTGGTTTTTGGCCGTTGGCAAGAGAGTCCGTCAAGAGCGCCCTTGCGGAAGCCAAGGCTCGTGCTGAGAAATCAAGGGCGGAGGGAGCCCAGCAATTTGCCGATCCCGACACTCCCGTGGTTACTCCCGAACAACTGGTTGGCATGGAATGCATTCGCTTCCAGGGCCTACGTGTTGCATACTTCTCCGTGGATTCGGATTCTCGCCTGTCGGCGCTCGATAACCTATCAAGTCCTTGTAGTATGCATCAGGGTGATGTGTTGGTACTCAACAGAATAGTCAGTTTGAAAGAGGACGTAGGAAAAGGAGCATGAATATAATTTCGTTCGTGCTAATAGGATATCATCAACAGACATACATGATACTAGGCGGCTACAAGTGCATGTAATCCGTATATCTCTTTTCTTACAGTATAATAGACGTTCGAGACGTTGCCCTCGAGCTCAACTTTTCCTCGTCCTATCTTGCGAACTGCGACAGTTTCTTCAACGTTGTCCGCCTGCTGGCCTCGTCTGGCTCCGGCCCCACAGATGAGAACGCCTTCACCAATAAGTTCTGCTGGTATTCCAATAGATGCAAGTCTCGCCTTGAGAGCCGTCAGTTTGAGTTCTCCGATCATTGTTGAACGTGGCAGTGGTCGTGTAAGTCTCGATCCAAGGACCAGGTTACGAGGGGCATCGATCCTGATATGCGCATCAGCCGGTACTGAGGCTCCGGATGGCTCGAGAATCGGTATAGTGGAACTAAAGTGGTTCACCACACGTCCAGTCACGTAACCAACTTCGTTGTCCTCAAACTACGAATAGTAAAGACAGCTGATGAGCATGCGAGATTATCCTGCAGAATGGGCAGGATACATACACGGGACATCTTCATGGTACTCAATAACTCATCGCTTAGCGAGATCGAGAAGCTATTGGTTTGCTGCCCAATCTGTATACTCTCACCCGTTTCAGGGGCGTAGATGTCTTTAGTCATTGCGCGAATCTGCGCACAGCTTTCAATCAACGTTCTTGCGGCGTCCATGGAGGCGTGGACCAATATCTACTAGCGGTTACTAATCCAATTACTGCTATCAACAGGTTTTACGTACCATCTTGCGAGGGTTTACCTGAGGTACTATAGTTTTGACGGCACGACCATCGTTCAGACCCTCCATGTCGATAAAAAGGAGGCGGCAGGCCAGTTGAATCTCGATTTCGGATGATACATACTTCGATGGGGGTTCTTGTACCGCCGTCTGCAGAACAATGTCAGTCGAAGAGTATCTTAGAGAATAGAAGAATGGCACCTTGGCCTCTTCTTCCGCTTGCTTTCGTTTCGCCTCTTTCACTTCATCTGATTCTGCCTCCTGCTCAAAGACCCTACCTCGACGTAGCCACATGCCAACGTCAACAATTTCGCCATATTCGTCGACTTTTCGCTTCTTTTCGACGTAAGGAAACATGCGGAATCGTTGCGTGTGACCCCCTGCGCTTTTGAAGAATGAGGTTGCTTTTGAGACGTTGCCCTTGAGATAGATATCAAATGATAGCAAGGTTTTGGTCAGTCCGTCATCCATATCAAGTCCCCAGTCAGTGTTGTCCTCGGTTTTCTCTGCTCTTCGTCTGCGTGTCGAACTCGTTACTGGAGACTCGCCATCAGTCATGTCCATCTGATCCTCATTCAATGCGCGCTCGACTTCATCCTCCTCCTCAGAGTCGGATTCCTCATCGGATTCGTCCTCGTCCGCTTCGAGCATGCGTTGATTTCTGGCAATCGCAGCTTGTTGGGCAGCCTCTTTTTCTTTGGTTGCACGCTCTTTAGCAATATAGGCTTCAAGCTCAGCACCCTGAAGAGGGACTTTTGAATTCATCTGCAATCATCTGAGCATCCAAAGCTTGACGGTGGATCATTGAAATACCCTTAGGTGGAGGGAGCCATCTAACATGACATTGCTCCCTATCTTTCCTTTGTCCCAGGTATCGTCACCCCTTTGAGAGTTGTTCCATCTATCAAAGAGCACGCGAGAAAGAGTCCCTTCTTCACCTCTACTTGTGAGTAATATAACGTTATCGGGAATTGCTGCAAAATCAGCGAATAACAACCGGGATGGTCCATGCGAGAGAGATGCCGGAACGGCAAGAATGAGTTTCGGTTCTTTGGACGAATATTTTTGCACGAGTGCCTGAGGATTCAAGAAGAACTCGAGATGTCTGAAAGAAGGATGAGTGGAACGTAATGAAGAAAGACGCGCGCGCACTTGAATCGTAGTGCAAACGCGCCTAATGCCTCGTCCTCCACTTCATCATCGGCCCGTCGTCGTTTAGAACTTGTTTTACCGGAGCCATCGACGCCAACATCTTCTTTGCTTACGGTGCCACCCACCCATTCCATCATACTTCGGACAAATGTCAGCATTTCGCGTCCATTGCGAGATAAAAGGCAGATGGGGTAGCGAAAGTCGGCGAATTTCCAGTGTTGGTCAAGTAGTACAAGCAACTCAAGCAACCGAGGGCCGGCATCACAGGGTAATAGAAGGGAGCATCTGGAAGACAGCGTAGCGCCAATGGCATCTGAGAAACGGCAAGTCCAGTTGCTAATGCAAGGAAAGTCAGAATTGAGACGTACCGATCATGGCCGCGTCGCGATCTTTTCTTCGGCTCGTTATGACGTTTGCCCGGTCTGCGTCGGTTATGAAAAGATCGGGTCGAGCGAGCGGTTCAAAGATACCACCGGCGGAGGTACGGAAAAGGACTGTGCCATCGAGATGGCGCTCTCTCATGTGGTTCATATTGACAGCATAGACAATTGTACCGGCTGATGGAGAACGAATCTTCCAAATGGTCCCTCCAAGAGAGTGTCCAGCGGAAAAAGGCGTGATGGTGATGCCTTGACATTTGCCTGTACGGCGAATTCATACGAGCGTCATGATCCAGGGAGACGCCAAGACTGACCCTGGAGGTGTGTGGGCTGCGAATACCTGAGGGTGTTGACGGCAGCATAGGCCTCGTGGACCTGGTTGACGGTAGCAATATACTTGGAGGAGGGTGCGTGTGGGTCGGAAGCTGCGGGAGGCTCCTGCTCGGAAACGTCTTGTTCGTCACGGGTTCCCTCGATGTCCTCGAGAGTGAGGATGCGTGCCATGGCCTGGACGGGGATTGTGGTGTATGCGGGTGCCTTGAGGCCCCAGCGTGCATGCGCGTAGGCGTAGAGACCGGCATGCGCGAGATCGCCATGTGAGATGAGGACGAGGTCGACGGTGGGGGCAGAACTGTCGAGAGGGTGAGAGGAGATGATAGGAGAGAGAAAGAGAACGCAGACTGTCTGAGGGCGGTGCAGTAGTCGTCTGCTGAACCGGAACGTTCTGGGGACCAATCGGGGGACCCACAGTCGAGGAGGACGCGGACGTCGTCGATCTGGAGGAGATACGCGAGCGGGACTGTGCTCTGTGCGCCGACCGCACCTGCAAGCGGCCTGAACGTGATCATGGAGTAAAATAAAAAATAGAATTATTTTGACATTTACTTATTACGCGTGAGAATTAGCATAATTATCTAATCAACATGTGTTTCTCGTCCTTTTTAACCCTCGGCCCAGCCGTCTGGGGCCACCACCCTTCCTCGTCTCTCTCCAGTAAGTTCACGACGCGTCTTTTCGCGTTCACCGTTCTCATTCGTCTCAGTCCCTCTCTCAAACAATGCGTGAAGTCATCTCCGTCCATGTTGGCCAGGCCGGTGTCCAGATCGGAAACGCCTGCTGTACGTCTACTTGCACGCGTCACACACCCAATCAGTTCTGATGGTTCCTCACAGGGGAGCTTTACACTGTCGAACACGGTTTGAGTGTAATTTCATCCCCCTTTCATTTTTCCTTTCCTGCTGATCCTGCTCGTTTAGCCCGACGGCCGCCTTGTCGAAGGCTCCCCTTCTGCCAACGACGATGGCTTCAGCACGTTCTTCTCAGAAACTTCTTCCGGAAAACACGTCCCTCGGTCACTGTACATCGACCTTGAGCCAAACGTGATTGATGAGGTCCGGACTGGTACCTACAGAAGTCTCTTCCACCCCGAGACCCTGGTCACTGGTAAAGAAGATGCCGCGAGCAACTGTATGTCGTCCATTTCTTTACCCTACTCTATCTCAAAAAAAAATCTAAATTCAAGATGCCCGTGGTCACTACACGATCGGCAAGGAACAGATCGACAATGTCATGGACAAAGTTCGTCGGCTCGCCGACAACTGTGCTGGTCTGCAGGGCTTTTTCGTCTTCCATTCGTTTGGTGGTGGTACTGGTTCAGGTTTCGGTGCTCTCATTTTGGAACGTCTTTCCACCGATTATGGTAAAAAGTCAAAGTTGGAGTTCAGCGTCTACCCTGCTCCGACAATGGCAAACTCCGTCGTTGAGCCCTACAATTCTGTATTGACTACTCACACGACCCTGGAGCACTCCGATTGTTCTTTCATGGTCAGTAGGAATTTACGTACTCTTCTACGGCACGGTTACTTAATGTTTCGATTAATCAGGTCGACAACGAGGCTATTTACGATATTTGCAAGCGGAATCTCAACATCAGCTCTCCTAGCTTTACCAACTTGAATCGCTTGATCGCTCAGGTTGTCTCGTCAATCACTGCCTCATTGCGTTTCGATGGTTCCCTCAACGTCGATCTTAACGAATTCCAAACCAACCTGGTTCCGTAAGTCTTTGGTCGTCTCTATTATGACACTTTGCGGAGCTGGACGCGTCCTAGTTTCCCTCGTATCCACTTCCCATTGGCCACCTTTGCTCCAATTATCTCGGCAGAGAAGGCTCACCACGAGCAAAACTCGGTTGCGGACATGACTTTCTCGTGCTTCGAGACCGGCAACCAGATGGTCAAGTGTGATCCCCGTGAGGGCAAATACAGTACGTCAATTGACAATCCGTGTTAGTCGCACTGAATTGTTTGTTAGTGGCATGTGCATTGCTCTACCGCGGTGATGTCGTTCCCAAGGACGTTAACGCGGCTGTCAGCATCATTAAAACTCGCCGAACCATTCAATTCGTTGACTGGTGCCCAACTGGTTTCAAGCTTGGGATTTGTAACGAGCCACCTGCTCATATCCCTGGTGGTGACCTTGCCAAGGTATCTCGTAGCATGTGCATGTTGTCAAACACAACCGCCATCTCAACCGCATGGAGCCGTCTCGACCACAAGTTTGATCTGCTCTACTCGAAACGTGCCTTTGTCCACTGGTACGTCGGTGAAGGAATGGAAGAGGGCGAATTTTCGGAGGCGCGCGAGGATCTCGCTGCACTTGAAAAAGATTACGAGGAGGTTGGCATTGACTCTGCTGATGTGGAGGAGGCCGGGGAGTACTAGTCACTTCGCACGATTTCTGTTTGTTTTTCTATACGGAGTTAGTTGTTCTCATAATTTGTCTCTTCTGCCGTTGATGAATTTTACGAATACCTTGCACGTTTTTTACGTCTGAATGTTGGCCAAGTCGGTTATCGTTGTTACCTAATCACGACTAGCACCGTCACAACGGCTCCGACGACATTTCCAAAACGGGATACTAAATCTTAAAATTTCCTTGGAGACATCTCGGAGATATTATTTCATCGCTCCTTCTCCGCTTTCACGACTATCAACCGTTGGCCATGCGCGAAGTCATCTCCCTTCATGTCGGTCAAGCAGGTGTCCAAATCGGCAATGCATGTTGTAGGTTCACGGTATGAACAGCCAATATTTCCTACTAACTCTTCCCAGGGGAGCTCTACACGTTAGAGCACGGTCTAAACGTGAGTCCGTCTCGTTCCTAACCGGATTTTTTGTAACTCCATTTTCAGCCTGATGGCCGCGTCCCAGATCCCGGCTCCAACACTGATCATGGATTTTCTACATTCTTCTCCGAGACCGGGTCCGGGAAATATGTGCCCCGTTCCCTCTACATTGATTTGGAGCCCGGTGTCGTGGACGAGGTCAAGACTGGCCCTTACAGATCACTTTTCCACCCAGAGACCATGATCACTGGCAAGGAGGATGCCGCGAACAATTGTGAGTTCGTCTGTCATAACCCCCAGTACGTACAGCTTCTCATCTACAATTGCACCACCCAGATGCACGTGGTCACTACACCGTAGGAAAAGAGCTCATAGACCCAGTCATGGATAAACTGCGTCGCCTCGCCGACAATTGCTCCGGCCTCCAGGGTTTCTTCGTCTTTCATTCTTTTGGCGGCGGCACTGGATCGGGCTTCGGTGCACTTTTATTGGAGCGTCTTTCGGCCGACTACGGGAAGAAGTCCAAACTAGAGTTTTGCGTATACCCTGCCCCTCAACTCTCCAGCTCTGTCGTTGAACCTTACAACTCCGTTCTCACGACTCATACGACTCTTGAGCATTCGGATTGCTCTTTTATGGTAAACCCAATACCAATGGCAAAATCGACTTATATTTTAACGCGTTCGTAATACAGGTTGACAATGAAGCCATCTACTCTATCTGTAAGAAGAACTTGGGCGTCCCACAACCCAGCTTCGTCAACCTGAATCGCCTGATCGCGCAGGTTGTTTCCTCGATCACCGCCTCTCTGCGGTTTGATGGTTCCCTGAACATCGACCTGGCCGAATTTCAGACTAACTTGGTTCCGTGAGTGACGAGTACTCCATCACACGCATATTCTCCTCAAAGAGATATCTAGTTTTCCGCGTATTCATTTCCCGCTTGCTACTTATGCGCCATTGCTTTCCGCTGAGAAGGCTACCCACGAGCAGAACTCAGTGAATGAAATGACTTCTTCTTGCTTTGAAAGTGGTCATCAGATGGTATTGTCTTGTGCAGTCGTGTGCTATCATCTAGTTGACCATCAGCACTCCTAGGTGAAATGCGATCCCAAGGAAGGCAAATATAGTATGTGAACGACGTAATCACTTTTAACGATGTGCTCACCCTTGCAACAGTGGCTTGTGCCCTTTTATACCGCGGGGATGTCGTTCCAAAGGATGTCCAGGCGGCTGTCGCTACAATCAAGACTAAGAAGACTATTCAATTTGTTGACTGGTGTCCGACTGGCTTCAAGCTTGGAATTTGCAATGAACCTCCGGCCCACATTCCAGGTGGCGACGTTGCCAAGACGAGTCGGAGTCTCTGCATGTTATCCAAGCAAGTTCTTGGGGCCTGAGTCATACATTCACTTACTTGCGATCTAGCACCACTGCCATATCTGTCGCGTGGAGTCGACTTGGTTAGTGCTCAATTTGAAGACATTTTGGTCGATATTGATTTGTTTCAGACTATAAATTTGACTTGATGTACTCGAAGCGTGCGTTCGTCCACTGGTACGTTGGTGAAGGTATGGAAGAGGTATGTCGTCTCCCCCTCCTCATCCCAGAGGCCTCAGCGTGTCACAGGGCGAATTTTCGGAGGCTCGAGAGGATCTTGCTGCCTTGGAGAAGGATTATGAAGAGGTGGGTACCGATTCGGCGGATGCCGAGGAGGAAGGCGCCGAATATTAGGCAATTTGTTCTCGTGATCTCCTTCATCATTCTGCTCACCGCCGATAGATGTACTCGAGATTTTATATGTTGGCTCTTTACTTGGGAATCCAAAGTCCCTCAAAAATATACCTATAAAATTTCGCCGAGGCACGGGACCAGGTTTGAGTACATGTCTATTCTATCCTAAGCCAATGTGACGGTTATCCTCACGCTGAGACCATCGTCAGCGAGCACCATTGTAACGCTATCAGGGGTATCAGTACTTCCGGCACTCGTGCGATGCATACATGTAGTGTTTACCTCGACAAATCTTTAACGAGGTAAAAGTGTCCTTCAGGTGCACTCTCAGCGACCTTTAGCATCTGCTCCTTTGAATGGGTAGTTGTCAGGCCGATGACCCTCGAGCCTGCGGCCAAGCCACTTGCAACGCCAGCGGGTGCATCTTCTACAACAACGCCTCGTTGTGGCGTACGTCCGTGTCACATTAAAAAGTTCGATCTACTCACATTCAGTAACTTTGACACCACATCTAGCAGCCCCCTCTAGGTATGGTTCCGGGCTAAAAACACAGGTTTGCTGACACACCGACAAGCAAAGAATGGGGAACATTTACTGCGGCTTCCCGTTTCGGACATCATTCGCTGTCACGAAATCATCCGGAAAGTCTATGTTCGCTGCATTCAAGGCAGCAGTAGCATAGTCTCTGGTTGCAGACGTGCAAATCGTCCACCTTTGATTAGGTTTATTCTTGGTAAGTGATAGCTGCAGGGTACAGTTGGAAGTAATTCATCGAAAGGAATGCGTAACGAGGATAACTCACATTCTCGAGGATCGAGCGGACACCAGGAAGCATCGTGATACCGTTCTCTGCAGACTCGACGATAGCTCGCTCGAATCGGTCAGCTTCATCCTGATGGACAGAAAGTGCGTGAGATGTGGAAACTGGTAGACTGGAGCCTAGAAACCTTGAGGAGCTCCGGATCTGTGATACCACACCACTTTGCAAGATTATCCTGTGTTCTGACACCATGCGAGCCTGCGAACAGATCGGTTTGAACTTCGTAGTTAAATTGAGAAGTAGGGTAGTCACTGTGCAGGATCGTCTCTACGTCGAGTCCGGGGTATGTTTTTGCAAAGGTGGCCCAAGCGCCGATCACGCCGGCGGTCGAATCGACCAATGTACCGTCCATATCGAACAGTCTGGCTATAAGTCATCGCAGATAGTGAGGTAAAGGCAAAGCGGGTACTCACACTGCGCTCGCTTCGAACATTACCTTCGAGGGCATCGTGCTGGCTAAAGATCAAGATGCTTACGGTTCGGGCAGGGATCTCCATGAGGCGACACACATGTCACTAGCCTGAGAACGGTGTTTGGATCTAAAGCCGTTGTCAAACAACCGCTCCCTGATATGGACTAGTAGTCATACAACGATGCCACCGCGACGTCGTCAACAGTACACTCAAGAAACCATCGACCAACAACTCCAGCAAATACATCTGCTCGATGCGTCTTCCTCCTCCGAGAACTTAGAGCAACTCGGCCCTATCATTAAACAAATCCACGCAAACCGACAGCAAGAGGTTTATCTTCACAACCTTCAGGCACTCATCGAAGCAAAAGACGCAGAAATAGAAGGTATATGCACGGAGAACTACCAAGAGTTCCTCTCCTCCATCTCTACCCTCTTCACAATCAAGTCGTACACCACCAACCTGCGCGAGAAGATAGGATCCTTGGATCAAAGTGTTGGGCAGCTGGGAAAGGGACTTGTTGAAAAGAAGAGGACCTTGTTACAATCGAAGAAGACCGCTTCGAACCTCGACGAAGCTATCGACACTCTTCAGGCTTGCTTGAAACTGCTTGACGTCATAGACCGCATTGGCGATATGATCAAAGAGGGCAGGTTTTGGAGTGCGTTGCGAGTGAGTCGAGCCTAGTCGTTTGGGCATTTTTGTTAAGCAAACATCGTCTCAAGTCTTTGGAAGACATTCAAACTATGCCGCTGACATCGCTGACACAAACGCCGTTGTACCAACATATATTGTCTTCTCTACCCTCTCTTCGACTCCAGGTACAAAATGCTGTTACTGCGTCTATGAAGCAGTGGCTCCTTGAGATCAGAAATGTCACAGCGACGGTCGGCAAGGCAGCTATAGAGGGTATGGATGCACGCGCACGAAAGTGGAGAGGTCGACGTGAAAAGGATCCAATGCTGCGGTCAAGTCGCGTAGGCAGTGCAGTTGAACTGGTCACGTATGAAAGAACTGACAGTAAGTTTCTCATGTACCCTATGTTTTGCAGTTTTTGAAATCCATCCTTGGCAGATAACGTCCTCGACAAGACTGGTGTCGATTTCCAACCTCTATACCAATGCGTCCACATCTATGTTTCCCTGGATTCGCTCGACGACCTTCGCACCTCCTACCAAGCTGATCGCAAGGCCCGCCAACTCTATTACGATCTGTGAACATTGCTGACTCTCACCCAGGCTCAGTCGGACCTTATTCTTCCTACACCACTCTCTCTCTCCTCTCTCCCTACTCTCTTGGAAGAAATATGTGGCTTCTTCATCATAGAATCCCACGTACTGGAGACTACCTCCGGCTTCCGCTCGGAACGAGAAGTCGAGGAGCTTTGGGATGCGGTTGTGTCTCGATTGTCTTCTTCTATCGGTTCCGCATTGATAGACCAAAGAGATCCAGATATTTTTTTGAGAGTCAAGGAATCTCTGACGGCGTTCGTCATGACTCTTGAGGTAATTGTCGCGTGTCATGTTCTGATGGTGTTGTCAAATTACCTATTCGTGCAGTCCTATTCGTATTCAACACATTCCCTTCATTCTCTAACACTCGCTCTGTTCGAGAAATACACGGAACTTCTTGAATTGGAATTTAGTGAGAGGTTAGATTCGGTGCGTTCCAAGCAATGTTTTGGTCTCGACTTACACCAACCAAGGTTTATCCTAGGTTGTACTCAAAGACGATTACTTGCCAATGCAGGTTACGACGACATCTGACCGGGAGTCTGTACTGAACAGTGTATGGCTGAGCGCTTCTGAAAAAGAAAGCCTTACTCAGTAATGGTGCTATTTGTACGGGGGAAGATATACTTGACGATTTCTAGGAACTCCTTACCACTCGTTCTACCTTGGTCTCAAAGTTTTTACCTCTGCTGTCAGAGTGTAAGCTTGCTTTCTTGCAAGGTCGAAGTGGAAAGCTTATGATATCTACAGATTCGAACCTACATCCAACAGTTTTATCAGTTCGTAGAGAGCGTATCGCAACATCATAGCAACATTGATGATCTTCTCAGTCGGGTATGACCATCTGGTTGCTGCGATCCAGCTCTGATTCTAAGAGCCTCTCACCAGTCACTCGATAAACTTCTGTCGAATCACATAAGCGACAGCATGAACAAACGGATTCAAAGTACATCGGCGTTGTCTCAAATTGCACAGATCGTGATCAACTTGGAATATTTTGAGGTAGCTTGCGTTGAGCTTGGGCGATCACTCAGCGACCTCAGGTCGTTCTCGTTCACTCACTCAGGGTCCTTCCGACGTACTCACTCCCCGCAGGTCCACACAGCGAGGGGGAACGATTTGTCTCGCTTCGTCAACTTTCTCAGAGCCATCCCAGCGATCTCGGAGACGAATCACAGCGCTTATCGCGTCGAAACTTGACGATTTCTTTGATCTGTCCGAATACGACTGGACGCCACAGAGCCGTGAAGAGATGCCGAGCATGTATCTCTACGAGCTTGTGAACTGGCTTACGACTGTTGTGGATTCGCTCGCACTCAAAGATACATACAAGGACGAAGCTTATAAGGGTGCTATCGGGTATATCGCCGAGTGCTTTATGGTGAGCGTTGCTTTGGTATATCACGTCCTGTGCTGACTCGAATGTGACAGAACTTTATGATTGGTCCGAATGTACCCGCTATGAATGAAAATGCGATTGCAAATATAGTGACTGACATGACATTCCTGGAAGGCGAGGTGACGAGGATAGGTCGAGGACACCTCAAGTTGTCGTTTACTGAGCTACATTCCGTATGTTCCCTGAACCCACGACATTTGTCCTGCTCTGATTGTACTGTAGATGGCCAAGATCGTCCTTACTGATGCGGTTCAGGATTATCTGAACCCCAGCGTCCGGCAAGCTTCCTATAGCGAAGTCAAGCCGAAAAGGCTGCAAGCGCTGTTGGAAAAGCTTGCGAGATATGGGACGACTCGCCGCGATAACGCATCGAAGGAAAGAGGGGAGAGGCGAAGGAAGGAGGCAGAGACGTTGCACAGGATGAGCCTCACGTACACATGACAGGCCGTGGTATGGGCATCTATAGCAACGAGACAACGTAACAAAATACGCTCGCGGTATTTGAAAATGGTACGGCATAGAAGATGTAAAGAGGGCCGAGTAACAAGCGTTGACTTAATAGTAAAAACGGTGTAACATTCAACGGCGTGAGGATGACCATTCAAGTGCACATACGAAACCAAGTTGGAAAAGATCTACACCAGCTCATGTCCTCCGTTTGTTGATGTTAGTCGCCAACCACTCAAGGCCCTCGTACAGCCCATCACCAGATGTGGCGCAAGCGGCCTACAATCAGCGACTTCCACGTCAGCGAGCGTCTGAGGGAGGATCTGTCACTGACCTGAATGTACCATGTTCGCTGTCTGAGGGCTTGAAGGCCAAGTTTGTCGGTGATTTCGGCGGCGTTCATCGCGTTGGGAAGATCCTGCTTATTGGCAAAAACAAGAAGCAGGGCATCCCGAAGCTCGTCCTCGTTCAACATCCGTTGAAGCTCCTCGCGGGCCTCCGAGACACGCTCCCGATCATTAGAGTCAACCACGAAGATGATTCCCTGGGTGTTTTGGAAATCTAAACGATACGGTCAACAAAGGTTGTGTACAGGACAGTCAACGCACAATGCCTCCAAAGAGGGCGGATCTTGTCCTGTCCTCCGACGTCCCACACAGTGAATGAAATGTTCTTATACTCGACAGTCTCGACATTGAAGCCTATGAGTTGTAAGAAATCTGAGCCGAACAGACCAGGGCGGGTGCGTACCAATCGTAGGGATCGTAGTCACAATCTCACCGAGCTTGAGTTTGTAGAGGATAGTTGTTTTACCGGCAGCGTCAAGGCCAACCTAAATAAATGAGGTGATATAGTTGTCTGGGGCAAAGGGTATATGTAAACCCGTACCATCAAGATACCTGGTAAAAAAAAATGGCGTCAACAAAGCGAGCGGGACAAATGGTAAAAACGACACTTACGCATTTCCCTGTTTTTGAACAGGGTAGAGAGCAAGCGTGAAACTGACAGACCCATCTTGTATTGTGACGAGGAGGATGGTCGAGTTGTTGGTCGAGTTGTAAGCTGGAGGTAAAGAGCAAGTTTGCTGTTGAGCGGGTAACGTGGGAGAACTGCCTTTTGAACTCCGCAAGTGGCACGCGGACCCTTACCCGCCATACTGTCTCTGAGTTTTATATCATACCCCCTTGCGTCTTACACGTACTCGCACACAACGTCGCCTACGTGTACCATGCTGCGCAACTATGAATGGGTTACCGACATCCTAGGAATAACTGTACCAGGGCAGTAACCGTCTACGTCCGTTCTTTGTGCACGTGGCTGCCACGACATGCAATAGTAGTAAACTCAGGTTCAAATTAGTGAGCCAAAGATAGGATGTGATTCCATGGTCCCAGTCTATCGAAAAGGAAAAATGAAGACATGATGCCAGCCCGACCAAGTAATGAACGGGTAGGATACGCGAGAAGAGAGTAGAGTAAACAGGAACTCGAAGGGCGAATTAGCAACGAATTAACACTACACAAAAGAGACAACATGTGGTGAAGTAGAAAATACAGGCGCTCTACGTGTCACATTTACCTGCGATTAAACGGGTGCAATCATACAGTATGTGGGAGTTGTGTCGTTGGCACAATATACGCCCAACTTTCGTTGTGCACCATCGGAGTCGGTTATCGACTGCGCAGGACAACGTGAACTACCCATCTTCTAAGTTTGTTCTGCCAGATGAGCGACCAGCTTTTGGCGCCACCCAACATAATACGGGCAAGCTGAGCTCGGTTGATATCTGCAGAGTTCAAACAGGACAAGCTGTTCATGAAATCCGGCGTTAAACCAGACTTGCTCTCGTGCTATAGATAAGCGTAACGTCCGTCAGAAGAGTGGCGGCGGACAATACGACTCGGAAAGGCACCAACCTTGTCGAACCTCCAGCATCGCTTGTGTAGCATCAATGTGACGCGTACACATCACTACACCATGTGAGCAACAAGGAACCCCGGGACGTATAGTTTAGGTTGACTCACGGTATGCGGCGACGACAGTGGCGCTGCGAGTCAAACCCTGGTGGCAATGCACGAGGACGGCACCCCCAGCGGCCATTGCGCTGTCTATGAACTGACAAGCAGCAGGGAGCCAGATCAAAAGATCGGCAAAGTCGACATCCTCAACAGGAATTCGCAGATGGGCGATACCTGATTCGGGTATTTCTGCAGGGATGGCATCGTTGCAAACGGACACAATGTGGGTAATCCGGCGTTCTGTTAACGACCGTGGAGATCTGGCCGCGTGGATGCTGGAAGTGGGGGTACATCAGAAATGATACGTCACAGGCATAGCAAGCGCCATACTTTCCGAGATACAGCTTACCGGGAATAATTGTATCGACGTGCTTCCAGCCCATGGTGCCCAGGTCTGGAATTCCTGTTGGAATGTCCAAAGCGATACCTCACTACATTGTTG
The DNA here is from genome assembly GCA_038090395.1 of Boletales sp. KT-2023a. Classification (NCBI taxonomy): domain Eukaryota; kingdom Fungi; phylum Basidiomycota; class Agaricomycetes; order Boletales; species Boletales sp. KT-2023a. Next base: position 17,784 of record JBBPMP010000171.1, on the reverse strand, counting down.
GTTTTGTAGTTTCGGAGAGACTCGAGCGTTTAGCAGCGGTAGGCAATTCGGAGGATAGAGTAACCGTACGCCACGATGACCTACAAGCAGAGGTTCGTCGATGATGTTCAATGGCAGTGTGAAGAAATCGCATCGTCACAGCCAGGGACCCGCAGAGGAAAAGAGTCGAAATGCGGTGAAGGCTCAAAAAGGAAAGGCGCGCTCACTGCCACCGACACGATGGCCATGACGCAACGACGGACATTTGTCAATGAAGCTTTTCGAAAACGAAACGTGAGGGCGGTAGAACACACCGTGGTACGGTTCCATATCCGTATCCGGAGGGCATCCTATTATTAGTAATCCTGTGCCTTCCTCATTCTTGCTTACCATTTTAGGCAGTAGCTCGACGGACGAATGTCCGTTAAGCCCGTTTTTACAAAGGAGCACCGGCTACAAGATTGCCGGTTGCCGGGTTGAACCTCAGTCGAAGAACATATCCCAAGCCTAATGCGACGAGGCGTGAACATTATGCAGTGCGGTGACATCGACAATTGCCAGGAAAAATGCGTACCTTTCAGCCCGTTTCCATTGGCAATGCATGTCGGTGTGTACGCAACTCGAACAGTGCCGCGGGGGCGCAGATGCGAGGTTGCATGTCAGTGATATCATACCGTCCTGCTTCTAACTTGTTGGACTAACCAAGATGCCTCTCCGAAAAACCAGGGGACCACCCTAAGTTCCCTTCCATTTGCTTCCGGCTGCCGGGTTGACAGTTTCGCTAAACAGTGACCATGCCCCAAACACGCTTTAGCATTACCACACTGTTCAATTGTGACTTCCACGAGGCTTTGTGGGAATAGAATGAGGTTGTCGGACTGGCAAACCGTGTTAAACGTGACTGCGGGTCGGACGGTGTGCATTCTACGAAACGGGGGATGTTAAGGACAAAAAAAAAAGCGTGGTGGCAGCCTGGAGTATAGAGCCATTGCAACGAGGCCTCTGAAATTCTGGCATGGTCGGCAATACCCGCCGCACAACGCTCAGGATAAAATCCATAAATGTTGACTTGGGCCTACCCAACTAATCGCCACATCAAAAGGTCTATCTAGTAACGATCTTACCTTTTCATCAACCAAATCCAAGTCAAGCATGCTTCAGATTGAGTGGAAATCTTCTGTGAGCTGACATTACGCGATCCTATTTCATCTCCTTCTTAATTCCATCCGATAGCACTATCATTCCAATGGTCAGCGCCGTAGTCGTCCAAAGGCGTCGACGATTCATGGCTGGCTCGTCAAATGGCGTGCTACTTTCAGCGGAAATGAACGTCTTCGCAAGGAAGGCATACGCGAAATGCGTGAAGCCAAAGCCGCGCGAGAGCAGAAACAGCGGAAGAAAATAGCGCGGCGGGCCAAGGCAGGGCCGTCACAGTCTTGTTTTCGTCTTTGGCCAAACTCACCTGGCAAGAAAGAACAGCAATCACAGGCGCCAAGAGGACCATCTCGCCCCTGTTCTTCCAAACATTTAAGTCGCACTAAGCACTCAGCTTCTTATACTACCCACTCGCCAAAAGGACTCAATCCTGATCGGAGTCGGCGCCGACCTACTCAACTGCGCAAGACCGTCGCAGATTCACCTAGCCCAAGAAAGGCTTCCCACAATAGTCGCACAGACACTAATTAAAGAGTAATCCATAGCTGCAATGGTACTCTATATTTATTATTCCCAAGACATGTGTAGATACTTGCGTGCTAATTACTTTGTACGCTAAACGCGCCATGGTTCATCGACGCGACATGTCGTACGTCTGGCGCGACCTGAAAGCTGCGTGCTCGTATGACAATGTGCTAACATCGCCATTTGAGGCGAGGCATTAAGTGAAGGCCATTCCAAGCCCTTACGTATCGTTTGGTGCGTCTCCCGTGCTGGCCATAACCTTAGTTTTCTTCTTCCGCCTTTTTCGCTTCTTTTTGGGGCTATTACTTTCAGTATTCTCACCGGGCCAGTCTGCAACTTCCGGTGGCCCGTGCAGATTCAACAACGGGATGCAAAGCAGCCTAGCTTTTTCAGGCATAGACATGGAATCATTGCGAACTTCACTAGAATCTGAAGCCATTCTTCTTCTCGGAACCGGCCCTTGTAGCGATTCAGAGTAAAATAAGCCAAATGAACGGAGGCAAAATAAGTTTCTGATCGCACCGGAGGGCTTTCGGGACGGTTCGGGAAATGAAAAGGTAGCTGGCCTGAACGTGGTCTGAATAAGCAACCGCATCGGCAGTGACGGAGTCGATTTCACTTACCGTCGGTCATCCCGTTCCCTTTCTCTATTGGATGGCGAACCTGGTAAGATTCCCATGATTGTATCTAACAAAATGGTCAATGGAATAGGACTGACTGTGGATCATGGGCTTCTCCACTGCATCATCGAGGGGGTTCAACCGTTTAAGATCGTGTGCTGAGTCGGCCTTTCTTTTCTTTTTGTTACCTTCATGTCCAAACGGGTCCACTTTTGTGTTACGTTTCGCTGATCTCCCTTTATGCTCCTCGTCGTCCGATTTCAAGGAATCCTGCAATCTGGGTTCCACAGCGCCTTCGTTTTTTGGACCGTTTTTTCCAAGCTTACGCTTGAGTTTGGAGGCCTCATGAGCCAGTGGTGATATCGCAGGGATGAATGCGCCAACGCCCAATCTAGAGATTGATTACTCGCAGATCCACAGTGCAAAAAACAACCTTGAGCACCTTGGAGGTCGACGAAGTTCTGCTTCAAGTATTTGTTCCGCATCGACCCCGCTCGACCCAAGTTGTGGAAGATGAGAAGGCATTATCCAAGAGGTGACTAAATCGTGTGCAAAGGACATGGTCATGTCAATCTGAGCCTGCAGGCTCTCCGCGTCGACGTCACCATCTGTGACCATTAGAGTTGAAAGAGTCGTGCTTTCTCACGCCGGTCACCTCCCACTATGATGAACAAACGGAAAAGGGACGAACTGAGCGACTCGGATACAGAGGAGGTGACGCCGGGAAGACAAATACTCCCTGTCGCAAACCTCCCGCACGACTTTGATCAAGAACCACAGGATGGTATGCAGTACCTATTCTTGGTCAGGTAGGTATCGTTTTGACTTCGTCCTGGACTCGGCTTCTGAGTTGACGCGCCCGTAGACGCAATGCACGTCAATTACCTCACGTCACCAGGGCACGAAACCCGTACGAGGTGTTGGAAACAACGGCCGCAGAGACGTTGACACCCTCATCCACGAATGTCCTTCCCTGCGAGGAATGGAGGGTCGCATTTCAGACACACTTCTTTAACTTAAGAAAGGCATGTATGTCGCTTCGTTGACACGACCCTAGCGCTCACACGTCGCAGAACCTGACGCAGAAGACTATCGACCCCAACCGCCACGGTTTCAGTGCAAAACAGAGGAGAGTCCCAGAAAAGAAAGATAGGGATGCATGGTGGAAATTCCTTGCTGGCTATCCCGAGTCCGCATGGGGTCCAAAGGATCGGTCTGTACGGAAGAAACCTGGCACGTCACGCCACACGCGAGCATGTGATCCATCTGCAGAACTTGTAACTCCTCCAAATGATGTACGGTCCAAAGACGAAGCTTGTCACCCATCGACAAATACAGCTCCTTTCTTCACGGTTGACTTGTCTACATCGTCAGAGGAAGTACAAGGACAGCTTTCACCCCCTGAAGTTACCCCGAGTCATATACGTGATATTGACCATGTATGACATCCGCATCCTGATCTGGCTTTGGAGCTGACTTTCCTGCGTAGCGAATGTCCATCCACCTGCTGATGTATTTTACACACTGGATAAATATTCATCTGCAGAATCCCACCAACCGATTGACAACCATCTCAGCCAGCCACGGACAGTGGGTTTTTTCCCTTCTCACCAAAGTCGAGGATCAGTTGTCTGCTGATGAAATGAATCTTCTGCGTAATCTCGCCCGTGCCTGTCTCGGGCTGATTCGGATTCGCCGCACTGCTATGTCTGAAGGTGTTTCAGATCTTGTCCGGGTGGAAAACACGATGCAGATATCGGACGGGTCCTGTTGGATAATATTTGCTGCAATTGCAGGGTATTGGGGTCAAAGGGACCTGTGGGTTGATGCCGAAGCCACCTTAGCGGGTACCTGATCGGTTCCGCAGGCGATGCCTGTCTGGCGAGTTTGAACGGGCCACGATGGCCGTTACAAGGACCCGTTTTTTCGATGTAGACGGACACGGTCTGTAATGAAATGTCTGATGTAGGCCCGTCGACGATCCACAAGCGTCAGCGTGAGTGTTCGATCCTACCGATTCGTTAGTTACTTACGAACTACCCCTTGGTGCACAGGTCCGTGGGAAACGGAACTTGCTGCTCCAGACCGATTGAACGTCAATATAAAATCCGGTCCTGCCAAGTCGGCGATCCACGCCCGTGCTCTTTCAAACGTCCATCTTCCTCCTTCCCTCTTTCTTCCAGCATGCTCGTCTTCCCCACCGTTTTCTTCCTCGTCTCGTCAGTCTTGGGCTACCAGGTCATATCCCCAGGTGGCAACCAAGGATGGAACACCGCCGGTCCCAACTATCTCCAGTGGCAACGCGTTGATACAGACCCCCTTACGTTTGCCGTGTCCTTGACGAATGTAGTGAGTCTTCGTTTATTCATCCCTTTTTGCGTTTCTGAACCAGTCCGAAAAAATAGAACACCAACAGCAACCAACTTCTCAGTTCCTCTGTCAACGGAACACAAGGCATCGTTGAGTGCCCTCCACCTAGCGGAGGGTGGCCTACGGGCTCCGGCTTTCGCGTGAACCTTGCTCAAGATGCCTCACACCTCGACAGTCTGCTCGCCCAGTCTAACCAATTTAACATCACCGCCGCATCTTCCAGTCAGTCCTCTTCATCCACAACGTCCGCTGGGTCTACGACTTCTTCTGGGTCTATAACGTCCCCTGCCTCGGCCCAGTGAGCATTAGAACTTTTGTGTTTGTCTTGGTCTCACACCGGTTATGTGTAGATCAGCCACTTCTACCCCAACCGCGTCCATTTCCAGTTCAGAGACCAGTACCACACCTTCCGGAACGAGCGCTGCTCCTCTCAGCGTAGATGCTGGCTTTGGTTGGCTGACTGTAGTTGGCGTGGTGACAGCCCTTGTTAACGCACTTTTTTGATCCCGGCGATATATAGACTCTTTTCCGGACATGACGATGTGAATGATGTGTTTCCCGTCCTCGACGTTGTTCGTTTTTACCGTTGTATCCGCGCGCGTAGATCCTTTTGGGCCACATGTTGTACATAGCGTTTTTGGTTAATTAAGACATTTCATCTTATCCCGCTTCCTCCCCTCTGGAATGAATCAGTTCGCGCATTTGTTACCACCCAGCTGGACGTCACAAATCAACGCCTGGCTGGCCGAGGACACTCCGTCATTCGACTATGCAGGATATGTTGTTGGGGAGGCTGAGCGAGAGGCATTTCTCTTTGGAAAGGGCAAGCAACCAGCTGTGCTTGCCGGCGTTCCCTTCTTCACCGAAATCTTTCGCCAACTTGAATGCCAGTACGTAATTCATATCTTGTCGTTGTGCGTTGACGACCAGCTCTCGAGAGTGGAATGGCATCTGCAGGAAGGGGATACGTTTGAACCCGTCAGGCATGTCGCAACTGTGAAGGGAAAAGTGCGACATCTCCTCCTGGGCGAAAGAGTAGCACTCAACCTCCTCGCGAGATGTAGCGGGATCGCAACCCAGTGAGCATCGTCGATGTTTACATCAAGGACTTCCCCGATTCTGGGAGTTTGCAGGTCGAAGCGGGTGAAGGATCTGGCTAGAGCATACGGCTACCAAGGTATCGTCGCTGGCACGCGAAAGACAACACCAGGTACTTCTACATGTTCCCCATAGATCTCCGGTATTCACGTTACTACCTCCCAAGGTTTCCGGTTGGTCGAGAAATATGGCATGATCGTGGGTGGGATCGATTCCCATCGCCATGATCTCTCTAGTATGATCATGCTGAAGGACAACCACATCTGGTCAGCTGGTGAATCATGCCCTCGCTGTGTCTCAATCCATCTAAAGCAACCTCTAGGTTCCATCACAGCTGCGATCCAGCGGGCACGTTCAGTGGGAGGATTCAGTGTACTCCTCGAAGTGGAGGTTGGTTCAGAGGAAGCGGCCAATGAAGCGATCGATGCCGGCGCCGACATAGTCATGCTTGACAACATGGAAGGTGACGAGCTTGTGAGCGTCGCTCGAAAGTTGAAAAAAGTGTGGGCGGGTAAACGCAAATTTTTGTTCGAATCAAGCGGAAACATCACGGAAGGCAATCTCAAGGCACGTGCAATCAATGGTATGTGTTGGAAAGTCCTACCATCCTGGCCGGGCTCATTAAAAAATTACAGAAATTGACATTTTGAGCACGAGTGCTGTTCATCAATCTGTGCAACATGTAGATTTCAGTTTGAAGATACAGGTACCGAAGTGAAGGATATCAATGTAATCGGTAGCATCAGCACTTCAAGTTGAACAGTTTCAGTGCGTTCAGTCCAAGGACGTTTGCACGTGCAGAGTCTCCCCAGGTCTGCACACTCCGTATGGCCTTCAAATTGTCTTCAACACTTTGCCACTTCTGACTGACTTCAAGAGGCGGGAAGAAGGGATGATCAGTCCCGAATAACAACCGGGCGGTTCCCATGTCATGCTCTCCGCCTGCGCTGCTGTACACTTCGGCTCGTCTGATGACGTTATTCACGAAATCCAACTCCTCAGCCCCGTACGCGACTGCGTCAAAGTAGAGTTGGCCGAGATAGTATCTTGCGTCGTGCTTCAAGCGCCTCGCAACTATAGGATCGTGGGTGATGCATGAAGCCAGGCGTGAGGACAATTGAGGAAGGGCACCACCCGAGTGGGCCAAGAGAAGACGAAGCTTCGGGTAGCGGTCTAGAACGCCAGCCAAGATAAGCCGAGTTATTGCCTCGGACAATCGATAAGGGGGGGGAGCTCGAGACGGATGAACCGACTTACAATGGTGGTCTCGAACGGAAATCCCAAAGCCAAAGGGAGGACATGTCCGTTGGCCATATCCCCGAACGACTTTGGGTCGATACCATAATGGGGGTGAAGGAAGACGACGAGATTTGTTTGCTGGAGAGCTTCCCACACTGGTTCCAGTGTCTCATCGTCTAGGCCGTTGCCCACACCCCTCGTGCCCATGATGATACCCGATATGTGTGGCAGTGTGTTGATCTGCTTGATGGTCTCAAGGATGGATGATATGGAAATGCCAGGAACGAGAGGAAGCAGTCCAAAACCATACATTGACCTGAGTCCCGGGAAGCCGTCCGCCTCAGGTGATGTGGAGCAGTATTCCTCCAGATCGTTGTTCAAATCTTGAGCAAGGGTGTTTGCGCGCTCCGGAGGCAAAAAGTCGAGCCATGGGTTTGCCGAACTGTACGCGAAAAAGAGGTCAGCAGGTACGAGGACCATGGAAGGGACGGTGGACGACCTGACAAAAGAGATATCGATTTCGTGTTGTTTCATAAACTGCAACTTTTGGTCCCGGTCCCAATACTTTGAGAGAAGACGGGGCAGATCAGTAAAGATGCAGTAATCGGATCATGGCAACCCACCTGCGGTCCCACAGGACGGCCGACGCCAGGCTCGCCATCCAGAATTAACAGACGTTCCTCTTGTTGGCCATCTGCGTTCGTGCGACTGTATATGCGAGGCGCTGAAGGGCGCGCACGTAACTCTTGTGCATAGCGGGGCAGGTATACGTGAGTGTGGATGTCTACGATTGGGGCATGCGCTGACAGAGCCCGTCTGGACAATTCAGTCATGGCTTGCTTTCCCAAGTTCATCGATAAGCTCGGTTGGTTTTAGAAAGATGGCTCGCAAAAGGAGGTGAACTAAATTTTGTTTACGGGAAACGATACCCCCACTTACATACTAGCCTAAAAAAATCCCAAGGTAACGAGTGCTCCAGCACCGCGATGATCCCCTCCACATTCCCCACGTCAAACACTCACTACAACCTTCATGGGGCCCATCGAACCCGCGAGCCCGTCTCACGGGTCACCCGCGCCTGAAACGCCCCATACCAGGTTGCGCGCTGGTCTTGACGAGGTACATCCTGCTCCACAATCAGCCGTCCTGGGTTCATTATTCGTCCTGTACTAGTTGACCCAGATCGCTGCAAGGCTCGCTCGCATCGGCGAAGAGTTGAATGACGTCGTCGTCGACTCGACGAACGAAGCCTCGATGTGGAAGACTCGCGTCGCAGAGCTCGAAGCCAAGCCAGGCACACGAGACAACCAAGTCGTGCGACACGTCAGGCAAAGTGATGCCGAACACAAGCTAAATCTAGTTCGGCGGGCCATGCTCGGGCTCCTAGAGGAACTAGGGGTATAGTCCCGAATGGTTCCCGGAGGTCGCTTTCTGACTCGAATCCGTTCAGCCAGGTGACGAGCCATCGCCCAGCTTCGTTCACTCACCGCGGGTGGGGCGTGTTTCTCCTGGTCAAGGCCATACACCCTCTCCGGGTCGACCCCACAGGCTCCTCGATATACCAAAGAAGGTGCCTGACCTGAGCGATGGCTGGCGCATGTCGACGATGCGCACACCCAAGAGTGCCGAAGTCGTATGTCCCATCCCTTGGACAAATTTGGGTACTTTTCTGGACCTCGACGAGGACATGGTACGTGTTTCATCACGCATAGGCCATGCCATCGATCAATACATTACCGTCTTTCTAGTTATGCTCGCTGGAGAGGTGAACTTTGATTAGGTCGTAGCTAACGACTCTTGCTGAAATGATTGACCCAGCCTGGAACAGATGGATGATCTCTGCTTCCGCATTCAGATCATCCGTGACATGGCTTTCATTTATGAACCAGTCACAATGGACGGCCCCTCAACATCTGTTTTGTTTGACTGGGGATCACCTGTCGACAACCAGGCTACAACGACATACATCCAATCCAGTATCCCAGGAAATGGCATGTTCCATACGTTTACACTCCCCTCGAAGAAGGTCTGTCATCTGTCATCCCACCTTGAAGGCTTAACCAAACGTCCTGTAGGATAAGACAGGCCAAACACTATGGTACTACATTGGTGCACACATTTGGACGGTGGCACCCCAGATGCCTATCTGGCAATGGACAAGGGACAAGGTATGATTGTACTATGTAAACTCTTTAATTTCATTGATGCCTCTTTTTAGGGTAAGAAGATTTTTATCGCCCGGCTTCGGAAGCGCTGTAATGGGAAGTACTCGGAGCGTGACCTTGGGAGAATGATTGACAGTGGACAGCTCGAACCATTCTGCGTGGAGGTATCTAGTAAAGCATGCACAGCGACGAGCAAAGCATTCGCTGCTGGGTGTCTTCGTTATGTGAACCCAAAGTCGGAAGGCAGAGAACACAATTAGCAATTGTTGTATCTAGCATGTGCGTCATTTTTTCTTCATTGGAACATCGCGAGCGTAGAAACAATAAATGCATGTTACTTTGTGACCGAGTAACCGTCTATCATCTTCCACCGTTCATCATTCGTATCCTATCGGGGTGCATGCCGCCGGGAGTCGGCGTCCCGCTGTTGGCACCAGGTGGTGGTCCAGTTTGAGGGGGCGCAGCTCCGGATGGGGGAGGTCCAAAATTACCACCAGGAGGGAAGGGAGGGGCATTGCTAGCGGAACCAGGGGGACCATTAGGAGGGAATGGCGGCGCGCCTACATAATAACCAATGACAAGCGATCCGGAGATGAGAAGTGCAAGAACGTACCGCCAGGGAATGCGCCTGGGGGAGGCATAGAGCCTGGAGGGAACGGTGGAGGACCGCCAGGAGGGGGTCCCATTGCTCCCGGGGGAGGCATGGCGCCGGGAGGGAATGGTGGACGAGCTGCCCACGGGCTTATAAAAAAAAAAAAGAAGAAATGGGAGACTACGCACGGAATGGGCCAGGTGGGGCCCCGCCAAAGCCAGCGGGGGGTGGGCCGAAGGGAGATGGACCCACGAGATGTTGAGGGCCAAAGCCAAAACCACCTGGAGGAGGGCCGCCGCCGGTTTCGTAAGCCGCTGTGATCTGGTCAATGATACTTTGAGCCTTGTCGTGACCGAGTGCTGAAACTAGATGTCAGAAGATTACGAGGAGAGGAGAGAATGACTGACAAGCATAATAGTCTCGAACGTTGGCGAGATGGTTGCGACCGCTGTTATGCGCCTTGCGGACTGAGCCAGAGTGAGTGGTATGCTCCAGAGATACTACGGGGAAAAAAAACACACCCGAGGCTGAGTCGTGGGTTAGAAACACATCACAATAGTCGCAGTAGTGTTTCTGGAGTGGAACGTGAGGACGTCGAGGAGAGGAAGGTTTCGGAGGGACTTACGGGCATGATGAAAGTGAAGAACAAGGCTGACTAATCACATAAGCACGAGTTTGGATGGATCCGTCATCTACAGGCATACAGGAACCCTTTGATCTCATTCGACTATCACTCAGCGAGCGGGTATTCGTGAAGCTACGGGGGGATCGCGAGCTGACGGGCATTCTACACGTACGTCCCTCGTTTGCGGCGCATATATCAGATTCGATGGTTCGGACAGGCATACGATGGACACATGAACCTGATTCTCAGTGATGTGGAGGAAATCATCATGATTGTGGACGCGGTCGACGGCAACTATGAGGGACAAGGGACTGTCAAGGTGTGTGGGATGGAGGACGATGCAGGCGATGCTCATGGCAGAGAATAGGTTGCAAAGAGAAAAATGGAGATGCTCTTTGTGAGAGGAGATGGGGTCATTCTGGTACGGACGAACGTTCGACGGGTGACTGCACTGACTGGTCGCCACAGGTCTCGCCTCCATCGCGGACATGAAGCATGGAGGTCCAGACTGGGTGGCATGTAGCGACATTATCAGTGGCACAATTAAATACTACATACGATAGCCATGTTACGGAGACTTGGCGGTCGTGTTGTCCGGAGCACATGGCGGGTCCGAGTCGGGGACGAGGGCATCCTCAGGCCATGTGTCGGGATCCCTGCGCCAGGCGGCGTGGATGATCTTTATCTGGGAAAGGTCGGCGAAGGTGAGGGTGCAACATGGGTTTGGTACACACCACGACGCTCATCGGGAGACGGCGCTTGAGCTTGCCCCCGTTGACGAGGCCCTTCCAGACCTTGTCGATCCCGCGATTCCAGACGGGATCTGTATGTGGATCTGGGTGGGCGAGGAGACGCTGCAGACGGGCGGTGGAGGGGGATGCAGATGTGTCGGTGTATGCGGGGGATGCGTCGGGGGACTGAGCGAGCCAGCGGGCACGACGGGCGGCGTAGTGATCGGGGCCAGGTGGGGGGAGTGAACGAGCCATATCTAGCAGTAAATTCGCACGGTGGTTGTGTCTGTCTCTGTCTGTCTGTCTCGGACCACGCACACACACGCCAGTTAACGACACTCAGCGACGGTTATGAGGCCATCCCGACTCGTTTACCGACACACGTCCCCGGCGCAGTCAACGACCTCCATCTCGGACAACGACGACGACGACCCAGCAAAGTCGACGTTGTTCTCCCGCCCTCTCTCCGCAGTCGTGTCTCCAGCACAATGGTCATCTCGCCATCACCATCCAGAGCACTTCCCCTCCTCACACTCACCCATGTCCCATCTACCCCCAGAAGTGCTCATACACATCCTCAAGCACCTCCATTCACAGCGTGATCTCTATCACGCCCTCCTCGTATCCAGATCTTGGTGCGAGTGTGCCGTAGAACTCCTCTGGCACAGACCCGCCTTCACCCGTCTCTCTACCCTCGTCAAGATGATGCGCGTCCTCACCCGCGCCGACCAGACGTTCACCTACGCCCGTTTCATCCGCCGTCTCAACTTCCTTTTTCTCGGCGCCGACCTTACCGACGCCCTCTTCTCTCGTCTCGCCCAGTGTGATCGGCTCGAACGTCTCACCCTTGTCAACTGCCATGCGATCTCTGATGACGCCCTTTCGCGTGTCCTCCCTTCCCTGCCTAATTTGGTCGCAATCGACCTCACCGGCGTCATCAAAACTTCTGATGCTGTCATCGCCGGTCTCGCTGCCTCCTCTAGGCGTCTCCAGGGCATCAACCTCAGCGGTTGCAAAAACGTAACCGATCTTGGTGTCCTCGCTCTCGCTGCAAATTGTCCTCTCCTCCGTCGCGTAAAGCTCAGCGGCCTGGAACACGTCTCCGATGCTCCCGTCTCTGCCCTCGCAAAATCTTGTCCCCTCCTCCTCGAGATCGATCTCAACAACTGCAAGCGCATCACAGACATCTCCGTCCGTGATCTCTGGTCCTATTCAATACACATGCGGGAGATGAGACTCTCCCAATGCACCGAACTCACCGACGCAGCTTTTCCTGCGCCCCTCAGGAACGATGTCATTCCTCGTACCAACCTCTTCCTCTCTCCCAGACTCTCCGAAGATCTACCCCCTCTTGTCTTGTCCAGACCTCTCGATCACCTTCGTATGCTCGACCTCACGTCCTGTTCTCTCATCACCGACGACGCCATCGACGGCATCATATCCCACGCACCAAAGATCAGAAACCTTGTCTTGTCCAAATGTACACAACTCACCGATCGCACCGTCGAGAACATTTGTCTTCTCGGAAAACATCTTCACTACCTCCACCTCGGTCACGCCGCCAACATCACGGACAGATCCATCAAATCCCTTGCCAGGTGTTGTACCCGCTTGCGTTATGTAGATTTTGCAAGTCAGTCGCTCTTCTTTTTAATGCGACTTCCACTCACCCCGCCCTCAGATTGCACTCTCCTTACCGACATGTCCGTCTTTGAGTTGGCTAGTTTACCCAAACTCCGGCGTATCGGTCTCGTGCGCGTCAGCAACTTGACCGACGAGGCAGTATATGCTCTTGCCGAGCGGCACAGCACTCTCGAACGCATTCATCTCTCCTACTGCGACCAAATCTCCGTCATGGCAATCCATTTCCTCCTTCAAAAACTCCACAAACTTACCCACCTAAGTTTGACCGGGATACCCTCTTTTCGTAAACCAGAGTTGCAACAATTTTGTAGACAGCCTCCCCAAGTGCGTTGGAATCTCAAATTTTGGTATAACTGTTTCTGAATGACACTTAGGAGTTCAATATGAGCCAACGTCTTGCTTTCTGCGTGTACTCCGGAAACGGCGTCACAAAGCTCAGATCTTTCTTGACGGATTTGTTCAATACCATCACGGAAGACATGAATGGGGATGATGAAGAAACAGAGTATGATGACGACTTTGACGAAGGTTTTAATGAGGTGCCCCAAGACGTCGAGATGGAGATGGGCAACGAAGTCGACATTGACGTTGACGAGGATTTCATGCGCGACGGTCCTTTCCGCTATCGTAGCGTGGACCCTCCATCCCAACCGATCATCAATTCCTCGTCGCAAACAGTCGAGGTGTCCATCCAACGCAATCTGACATTACGTCCCAGCCAAATGTCGCTTCCATCGGGTGGACCGATCTCCGCTCCGCTGGCTGCATCCCAGCCTGTAGTCCAGGATGCTGTCATGCAAGCTGTGACAGGCTCTCCCAATGGAACGCAACGACGGCCAAGGGGATTTGGACATCAACCAGTGATTGAACAGTCTACCTCACCAGCACCGAGTGACATTGGTTCCAACCGTAGTACTGGAACGACGCAGTCAAACGGCGCCGCTTTCTACCGTACATATCATGACGTGTCGTCTTCATCGAGGAATACTGAAGCGATGACACCTGACTATGTCTATGCTGAGATTGGGCATGGCAGAGGTACCGCAGGGCATTTGGGACACATGAATCCTATGCCTAGACATGCTTTCCAATCCGCCGCTTCACTGCACGGCCCCATGGGTTCTACCCCACAAGGCATCACCCAAGTTATGCACTCGGCAGGGATTTCTATGGATATATATCAAGAACGAGGGATAATGGTGTTAGATCCTCCTACCATCACCGAACCAAACGTTCCATGGCCTCATCGCGAGCCTCCGTCTCCGGCGACAGTGCAGCCTAGTTCCCCGGACACATACCACGCTGCATCGTCAGCTATGGCTCCCGACACGGACCCTCGTGAGCCTGAAGCAAGGGGACGGGGTGCGAAGCGAAGTCTGCGAAATACATTCAACGCTGCGGAGCAATATGCAACTGCTTTTCTGTTTGGGCGTGGGTCTACATCGAATAGCACGACCCACGATGGAAATATCACTGGGCATGCTGGTCAATGGTCCCGGTCGTAAAAGGTGTGGGCATGGTCGATGTTTGCATTTCTGTGCTGTATCACGGTAATTATGTCCGTGTCCTCGATCACAACGGCATCAGGGCTATCGAGTATTCTTTTTGTTTTGTTCTTGAGTATTTCGCTGTTGTTACAACCAGTTGTACATGTATTCATTCATGCAAATGTAGTCACCTCGAGGAACAAGCGATATCCTTTTGCGGCACAAGAGTCAGACATTTCGACGATGAACATCCGTGTTGCAAGGGTACGCGTCGACGGCTTCGAGGCTTTACTTCACTCACGACAAGCTAGATAGAAGATCTCCAGGGGATGCAGGCATGCAACCTGCACAACCTACCAGAAAACTACACGATGAAGTACTGTATGTCTACAACTCCCTGCATGAACGGATATGGACCTCTTTGCAGACCTCTATCACGCCATGACCTGGCCGTCTCTGTCGTATGTTGCGGAAGACCACAAGGGACGGATAGTCGGATATATCCTTGCAAAGATGTACATTTGCGATTGGCTGCGAGTGTCGACGCCTCACGCCCATCTGCAGGGAAGAGCCTGAGGAGCATCAGGATGGCTCAACGTCCTCGGAGCCTCCGCATGGGCACGTCACGTCGATATCCGTCCTACGGTCCTATCGACGACTGGGACTAGCCAAGAAGCTCATGTTGCAGTCTCGTATGCCCCTCGCTGCCGTGCCTGTTGGAAGCTTAACTCTTGCACCTACAGAAGAGGCCATGGCAACAAACTACAACGCTGCCTACGTATCTCTTCACGTTCGAAAATCAAATCGTGCGGCTCTCAGTCTCTACCGCGATACGTTGGGTTTCACGGTCAAAAGTATCGAGGAGAAATACTGTGCGTCTCTCGCTCCCTACGCCATCGGGGTCGTGTTGAGAGATTCACTAGATGCTGATGGTGAAGACGCATACGCCATGCAATTATCATTCAAACAATGAGGGCTGCCGTAATATATGACTGCAATATGATGGCCCTCGCCACTTTGTTACATGCTATCTTCCCCAGAATTTGGTTCAGACGCTTGTTCTAGCTCGAGTGCATCGCGGATGATTTGAGCAGTCGCCAACCCTAGCTGGTAATATCCATCATTGTTCGCCGCGTTGAACATGCCCATGTGTGCTTGGATCTCATCTTTGGCAACGCAATTCGGTGAAGGAATGTAGTGGGCGAAGGCAAGTGATGACTGAGAGGGCAGCGCCACGAATGTTCTCGATTCTGGCTGGGCTGGGGGAGACGCGGGCAAAAACACATAAAAGCTAGTAACGAGTCAGTAAGCGACGGGAATTATCTCGAGAGTGCGCACGTTTTGAAGACTATCCCATGTCGGGTGTTTGCAATCAGGAGGTTGTCCAGTCTGTCATGCATGGCCCTTTCGTCCCACAAACTGCCAACAAACTTCAGGTGGTCGGAAGCCCAGGTGTACCCAGAGCCTATGTCGTCCCGTCGCATGTATGCCGCGCCTGCAGTTGCGCCTGCGATGACCACTCCTCCGAGCGCGTATGCCGCCGGGGCCCACTTGGACCATGCTGACGGCGAGGTCTCCGACGTGCCTGGGGTGATTTGAAGAAGGGAAGGGTTGGGCGTGGCAGCCGGCTGCTCTGCGCTCTTGAGGAACGAATACATGTCAGTGACAATACCCCGGGCCGCATTCGCGTACTCTACGGCACGCGTGGCGCTATTCTTGAACACGAACGGATGGATGCCAAGGAACTGGGCGAAGGGCGTCATCCACGGTGTACAAGCGATGTGCAACGAAGACTGACTGGCGTATCGAACGTGATGCAGGCTACGATCCTGGGCCATAGCGGCGCATTTCGGTCGGGTCTCGAGTGGACGAATTCCAGCAAGGCATCGGATGCAAGCAGTCCCCCCATGCTTTGGATGATGAGCCGGATGCGGGCCGAATGCAGGCCTCAAACACACCTGTGTCCGCAGAGCACGATCTTGACTGTTCCGGCACCACCGCCATGGGCGACCTCTTTCTGGACGGCCATGGTGGTGAGCCAGTCTGCGAAGCGCACGACAGCCGCATTCTGGCGAGAGAGGTGATCTAGATGACATCACGGTGGACCGGTGGGGAAATACCAACCAGTTCCCCTTTAGTCTAGCGGGAGGGTGAATATGACGCTGAGGACGGTAGAATGTATAATGACCTCGTAGGCAGGAAAGACGACGCACTCGACGGGACAGTCTGTCTCAGTTTGTGATAAAATATGCCGCAGTCTCGAGGGAAAGTTCTCAAACGTGGATTCGGTCCCCTTAAACCTACATGTTCAACATGAGCTACATCCCGTAGGGTGTCTTGAGGCCGCACCCGTGAATAAAGACGATGAGGAGGAGACCTTTGGGAACTGGGGTGTGGTTATCCTTGTCCGGTGTTGTTGTGCTCATCGTAATGGGTACATAGTATCGTGGCTGTGACAGGATGTCTATCTACTCTACGATTGAGACCCGCTCCAGCCCAAGATTTGGCTCGAGTAGGGTGCCTGAGTCTGCAAAACAAATGATTGGGATTCCTCTGGATCAAGACTGCTTGGAGGATGAGTGCTGCGGTCGAGGGGCACGTCCAAGAATCCGCAGTGGAAATTTTGACCTCTGGTCGAGCGTGAGGAATCATCCAGATTCTCCGCGGGGTTCTGAATACCTGCAGGATCGAATTCGTCGTCTGTGGGCCATCTGAGTTCGAGGTTGTCCGCCAACTGCAGGTCAGATGAAAGGAGAGGTTGAGAACCGACGTCGTCGGTTTGAGTAAGCTGCTGTTCAACCATCTCTTGCGAGGAGCCCGACGACCGCGATAGCGGTCGATGGTGAGCAGTTAGATGGGCGTGTTGGATTGTCCCTTGTCCAAGGCGACCGTTCTGCGTCGGCAGAGCCTCAAAGGCGGGCGAAGCCGGCAACTTTGGGGGAGGTGAGGTTGACTGGGTGACCTGGTCGAGTCGGGGTGACACGGGGGGAGGTGTGTTGCTCACTGGACGTAAAGTGATGGTCGTCTGATGCCCCAGTAAAGCGAATGAGGAGGAGATACCTCTGGGGATGATGCTCGACTGTGCGTCTAGGGAGCTATGGAAACTTTGGAGGTCGATGCGTCTCATCAATGCGATCTCCGACTTTCGCATGGGTTTCATGGGCCAGACGTGCTGATGTTTGACATGAACGTCGAGCGCGTCGATGCTGGTGAACGTGGAACGACACCAGTCCCAGCGACAGGAAATGACGGATGGAGTAGTCATATGATGGTCGAAAGGGAAGCCAAGTTGACAACCGACAGTGATGCAAGATTCTGCGATACTATCCTACATTGGCCTGCCTGCAGAATATGAACCCAAGCCAAGCTCGTCGCCCATCGAATTTCTGCGGAAATATCTACAGATGCTACCGCCCCATCTGATTGTCGGCTTTTCGTCGGTCACGACGCCAAAGCAACGAAACGCGATAGCGGAGATACGAAACCGGAGGCTGGCGTACACGGAAACGAAGCCGAAGCAGCTGGGATTTGCGGAGGCACGAGACCGATGGGCA
>JBBPMP010000170.1:32043-42325 GCA_038090395.1 Boletales sp. KT-2023a | reverse complement strand
CAATGCTCCTGTTCTGCCCTGCATCATCTGCACCAAGGTCCCCATGTACCTGCTCACAAACATGATGAGGAGGCATCATCCTCCAACTCTTCTTCCTCCTCCAATGAGTCTGATGCAGACAACTCTGCTCCTCAATGGAGATTTTCTTCACCATCCAGATCATCCAACTCTTCCTCCAAGGAGTCCAGTCCCTCATGCACACTGTAACGTGAAGCATACCTCAAGTAGACCAGGACTGGTGGGAAGACTTACCAACAAGCAGGACACTCATGAAGAGGTACAACTCAGCTTGAAGGGACCAAAGGAATGAAGACTATACACCTTTGGAGGCGGACTGAGGGACTGAGGGACTGAGAGAACAGAGAGTGGCTCAAGAGGATGCTAGATTGCATAGATCAAGAATAGAGTACATGTAGGTCAACTACAGGACTATATACTAGGTGACACATAAGCGTAGAATGTTATGGAATGATACAGAACAAAGGGACGTGTCATCAAGGAGTAATCAAGATAGGGTAAGAAGAAAGGATGCATCACCGTTTAGTCAACAAGGATGACACAAAGGTGTGTGAAGAGCACTCTATCGAAGAGGAAGTAAATCAACGAGAGGAGAAAAGGCATAGGGGATAGACGATTGTAACACACACCTTCTCCAGTCCCTGCACACACCCCATCTCCAGCTCTGGCACCTTTACCAGTGACTCTGCCCTCCCATCACCCACCTCTGGTTGGACCTCTGCCTATCTGGTGTTCAGAGAGGCTCTGCTGACCACCCCTCTATCCTGGTAATGTCTACAGTGAGCAGTGTAATCCGCTTGAACAACTTCGCAATGTGGAAGATCACTCATGCTGGCACAAGTTGACTACTCCACTGGTTCCTGGACCTTCCGGTGCCCTGGATACTGCTCCAGATTCACCTGCCATCCCTGGTGGACTCCCCCCATCCCCCTCTCCTTCGGAAGAGGATGTTGACCATCTCATGCAGGAAGGAGGAGATGCGTTGGTTTCATTCCTTTGCAATCATGCGATTCTGCATGATTCCACCTTTGGCACATCTCCAAACTTGCAGAAATGGACTTTCCAAGATATCCAGAAGCTCCCTAAGCAGGAACAAAAGGAATGGCTTCATGCTTGTGAAGAACAACTTAAAATGCTCAAAGACTGAGATGTCTATAAAATATGTCTGTGCCCACAACACTACAAGGTGATTAAAAACTGTTGGGCCTTCGATGTTAAATTGGATGGTTGTAAAAGAGCCCACCTAGTCGCCAAAGGCTTCTCACAGGTTGAAGGGCTAGACTTTGACCAAGTTTTTTCCCCAGTTGTATGCTTCAAGACAGTGCACTGCATGTTTGCATTAGCTGCATTGGAAAACTGGTATATCACCGGTCTTGACATCCGCTCCATGTACCTATATGGTATACTGGACAAGGAAATCTATATGGAATTTCCTGAAGGGTTTATGCCACCCAAACACAAAAGCAAAGTCCTCCACCTTCAATGTGCACTTTACAGACTCAAGCAAGCCAGCCTAGCCTGGTGGAAAGCACTTGACAAGTCCATGGTGGACCTCAGCTTCCAACATCTTAAGACAGACACCAGACTTTTTATTTATCAATGAGGAAAAGACCTAGTACTTGTGATAGTCTATGTAGATGATGCCCTCTTCTGTGGACCCAACAAAGATCTAGTAGACAAGATCAAGACTGCATTCATGAAGAAGTGGGAATATTGCAGCCTTGGGGAAATTTGTGAATTCCTCAGGATGAACATTCATTGAGAAGGTCGATCAATTAAACTCGACCAAAAAGATTACCTCAACAAGGTGTTTGAGTGATACAGCATGACTAACACCAAATCCGCGCCTACCCCTCTCCCACAGGGTTATTACCCAGTGAAGAACGATGCCCCAATCCAACATGAGTTGCAGACGCACTTCCAAACTGTGATCAGCTCATTGCTGTATCTTATGATCGGCACCTGTCTGGACATTGCCTATGCCGTTACCCAACTGGCTCACATGTCTGCCAATCCATCCCAGGAGCACCTTGACAGGGCTCTGTATATTTGCCAATATCTAGTTGGCACCTGCAACTATGCACTGGTTTATTCCGGAGCTGGTGGAAAAGGCCTTTTGGCCAACACAGACTCTGATTGGGTGCAGGACATAAATACTGCACACTCCCAAACCAGCTTCTACATAAAGATGGCCAACTGTGTGTTCTTGTGGAACTCACACCTACAAAAAACCACAGCTGTCTCCTTCACCGAGGCAGAGTACATGGCACTTAGTGACTGCTCTTGCCAGTGCATGTGGATCCATGAGATGATGGACAAATTGGGCTATAAGCTCAGACTGATTCCCATTTGCAGAGACAACCAGGGTAGTTTATTCATTGTGCAAAACCCTGTGACCAAAAAGTGCAGTAAACACATCCACGTAAGATATCACTTCATACATGATGTGGTAATGGTTCACAAGCTGGTTGAACTATTCTATATCCCCAGGACTGACAACCCCACCGATATGTTCACCAAGAACCTTGGATGTGTCAAGTTCAAGTTATTCTGCTCCCAGCTCGGTCTGGAGTTCTACTCTGGAGATGTGGATTAAGTTCTGCTTCAAATAAAAGTATTTACTTGTACCTCCAGGTATGCTAATGCATACTCTGTATGCTAAGCAAGAGGGAGTGTTGAACGAGTACATGTACATACATAGTAATTAGTTCTCACATCACATGTATTTAAATACAGACTCAGCTGAGCTGAGTTCTAATCAATTCTCTTTTGATAACCACCACCTGTGCACTTACGTTCAGCTTCAACCCTCAGGTATGTATGTAAGCTGATTCCTAGCATTACTAAATGCATGCCCTCGCAACACTGAATATGTTCCTTGTTGCAAGCCAGCATGCCTTGGTCTACAATGAATCCATCAGAGAATACAGTAGGGTCATTGACTCAATGATGGGGAATGAGCTCAACAGAGGAAAGACAGTCCACCAGTGGTTGAGATGAGGTGATAGTGTGAGAGGCAATGGGTAGGGGAGGAGAAGGGGATGTGAGGAGGACTTGGGAAGTGGTGATGGTAGGGATAGAGTTGATGGAAGTGAGGTAATGATCATGATCAGCAATGGGAAGAGAAAGGTAGACACAATGAAAAGTGGGATATAACAAGATGGGATCAAGACATTCAATGAAGACATGAAAACCATGAAGATGAAGAATCATGAGAACATGTTCAGGGAGGTGACTGACAAGCATGCGAAGGGGAAGACCAAAAGTGGCAGGAAGAGCAGAAGGAGCAGATAAAAAGTGATAGGTTTGTACTCTAGCTACGTCAAGGAAAAGGTGTACAAGTTCCTGGGTGATCTTGTCTTCTGTATAGAGAGAGTCATTTTCAAGGGCATGAATGAGGGTAGGTTCAGCAAGAATGCCTGCATAGAGGGTGTTGATGGCAGAAGCAGGTAAATAGATAGCCTGCACAGGCCTGGAATGTAAGGGAGAAGACAAAGAGATAGAACTGGAAGGGCAACCTGATATAGGTGAAGATGAGGGTGAGGAGGAGTTGGCAGACATTAAGAAGCAGGGGGAGGAGGAAATTGACAAAAAAGGAAAAACAAATCAGAAGGATCAATGGACAGGACAGTCTGAAAAACAACAAAAACACTTGTGTTTGAGGAAGTGAGCAGAAGAAAGTTTGGGATGATGAAGGAGAAAGAGACGTCTAGCACAAGATTTAGAATTGAACAGTTGGGAGTATGCAATGTCAATGGGAATAATGTTCATGGGGAATCATTGAAAGGAATGAGTCTTTTTGTAAGCAGTGAGGATGGTCTGTGCATGGCAAAGATTACATTTGGGTTCCCAAGTATTTTTGGAAGTTGAATAACCTTTCCATGTGGTTAGGTACTGATAATGGCCAGGGGAACCCTTGTGTGAGAGAATTCCATCTACTTTGTATTCTTCTTTGCCATCAATGATGTCAGGAGGTGGAGTGGGAAATGAAGGACCATATGCTTCTGTGGAGCAAAAGGGGGAAAGCAGGGTAGCATGGAAGATATTGTGGATTTTCCAGGTGGAAGGGAGGCAGAGGTGATATGCAAGGGGAGATAGTACCTGACAGATCTTGAATGGTCCCAGACATTTGAGTGCAAGTTTCTTGGAAGGAAAGGGGATGCAGAGATTAGTGGCTTCTAACCAAACCTTATCGCTGACTTTCCATGGAGAGAAGTGTTGGGTGCAGTGTTGAGCCATCAAACAGCAAGCAGACTCATGTGCTGCTAGGGCTTCCTTTCATGATTCTTCTAGGGCAGAGAGGCAAGATGAGAGGGCAGGGATAAATGTCTTTCCTAGGGGAGGGTAGGCACAAGGATCATAGCCAAGCATCAGGGAGAAAGGGAATACTTTAGTGGATGAGTGAGAGGCAGAGTTGTGGTGGAATTTGGTGGAGGTGATAAAGGAGGCCCAAGAATGAGGTTGATTGCCACAGAAAAGGCAGAGATATGTCTCAATTTCCTGGTTTGCTCATTCTGTTTAGCCATCAGTTTGAGGATGATAAGCAGTAGAGAGGCAAACGTTGTAGTGCAGTAGGCAAGCTAATTCTCTGGCAAAGGTAGAGGCAAACTGTGGTCCACAATCTGAGATGATAGATTCATGTAGACCAAACTGTTTGAAGATGTTGTTATAAAAAAGAAGAGCTATGCCTGCTGCATCAATGGTTTTTTGACAGGGCATGAGAATTACCCCCTTCGAAAGGCCATGGTTGACCACGACCAAAAGAGAATCAAAACTGCAGGAAACAGGAAGATCGGTGATCAAGTCCATGGAGAGCTGATGGAAGGGAAGAGGTGTGGAGGAAGGGATAGGAGAGAGGGGAGGGGATGTGGGATGGGTGTTAACCTTGGATTGTTGACAAAGGGCACAGCCAGCAATGAAGTTGCAAACAAAAGTGGCCAAACCCAGCCACCAGAATTTGTATTCAAGGAGAGCTTTGGTATGAAAGAAACCCATATGGCCAGTTGTTGGAGATTTGTGAAGAGAGCATAAGAGGGATGAGTGAGATGCAGGAGGAACATAGAGGCGATGTTGGAAGTATAAGTGTCCATTGTCAAAAGACCAATCAGTGAGAGAGGATCGGGGAAAGAGGGGTGAACTGTCCTGGAGAGAGTGGAGTGTGCAGAGAACAAGGGGATCCAAAGAGGATGATTGGTGAATGTTGTCAGCCAGGATGAGGTCAAGGGCAGAAATAACAATGGGGTTGGGAAGAATGGAAGAAACATTATTGAGTGAGGTATCCACCTCGACATTGCAAGAAAGGGTGTCTGCAGGGGCCATGTGAGAGCCAGGGGTGACTTGCCAAACAATGTCAAAATCCTGCAAAAGAAGAGACCAATAAGCTTGTCGACAAGACAGTTTATGGGGATCCTTGAGGTATGAGGTTTTTATGATCAGTGATGATGGTGACTGGATGTGCAGTTCCCTGGAGATAGTGTTTCCATTCCTGTAGGGCCAGAATGACAGCAAGAAGTTCACAATCATAGA
This sequence comes from Boletales sp. KT-2023a, assembly GCA_038090395.1. Taxonomy (NCBI): domain Eukaryota; kingdom Fungi; phylum Basidiomycota; class Agaricomycetes; order Boletales; species Boletales sp. KT-2023a. The sequence goes on along the minus strand of JBBPMP010000170.1, from coordinate 36,781 downwards.
TGTCATAGTTTCATTCAGCCAGGCTGAAGGTTTGAGAGAAGTAAGTGCAGGGATGAGGATTCCCATTGGAGTTGTTCTGGAGGAGGACTGCACCAGCAGCAAATAGGGATGTGTCAGACATGATGGAAAAGGGTTTAGAGACATCAGGAAAGGTGAGGACCAGTAACAAGGAGCAGCAAGATTTCAGGTCATCAAAAGCACATTGCTGAAGAGGGGTCCAAAGCCAAGATTCATCCTTACATGTAAGGAGGGTGAGGAGAGCAATGAGGGTGGAGAAACCAGGGATAAGTTTACAATAGAAGTTGGCAAAACCAAGGAATGACTGAATGCCTTTGACAGAAGTAGGAGGTTTCCAACCAGCGATGGTGGTGAGGTTTTCTGGATCCATGTGTATATGTCCTTGACCAATGATAAGACCAAGGTATTTCATCTAGGGGGTATCAAATGAACACTTAGGGATTTTGAGTGAGAGATTATGATCATGTAGATGCTGGAGAACTCATTTGGTGTGAGAGTGGTGAAGTTCTATGTCGTCTTTGGTATGTATGCCAATATCATCCATGTAGATCTTCAACCAACATTCAGCAATCACATCAGCAAAGATATGATTCATGAATGCCTGGAAGGTAGGAGGAGCATTGGTGAATCCAAAGAACATGACAGTGGGTTCAAAAAGACCAAGTGGGGTGATGAATGCAGCTTTCCATTGATCTTCCTCTCATAGGCAAATGTTGTTATAACCCCAATGAACATCAAATTTTGTAAAGAGGGTCAAGTCTTTCATGTCATCAATGAGCTCTGAGATGAGGGGTAATGGGTATGCATTGCAAATGGTGTGAGCATTAAGATAGTGGTAGTCCTGACAAGGATGAAGGGTACCATCCTTCTTTGGTACAAAGAAAAATGGAGAGGCTTGTGGTGATTTCAATGGAATGATACAACCTGTCTTTAGGTTTTCATTGATGAATGTATGGCAGGCCTCTTTTTTGGCTGGATTGAGGGGGTAGACTTTGGCAATCTTTGGGACGAAGGATGGTTTGAGGTCGATGGTGTGATCGAAAGGATGATGAGCAGGTAGAGTACTGAACATTGTTTCCAAGAAGATGTCAGTGAAGTCAATACACCAGGAGGGAATTTCCATGTGTTTTGGTTGTTCCTGTTGTGCTAATTGGGTGGATAATATGATTTTGCCAAGATGTTGTGGATAGGTCTCATCAATATCCTGTTTCCAGGGTGGACTCTCACTAAGAGGTACCACAGCATCCTGGAGAGTGAGAGTATTGGCAGACCAATCGATGACAGGGTTTCGTTTCTTTAGCCAGGTCATTCCAAGAATAATGCAAGAGGAACCTAACGATGTCACTAGAAAGGTGATTTTGTCCAAAAGTTGAAGGAAGATGATGTTAGCAGAGATGGAGTATTGGATAGTGCCTTGATGATTTGGGGTCCCATCTATGTTGTATGCAGTGAGTTTTTGAGGGAGTCATTGGATGGCAGAACAAAGTTTTGGTACAAGGGAGACATCAATGAAGTTGTTGGTTGCTCCACAGTCAACAAGAGCAGTGGTGGTAACAGTTTGTGATCCTGCTTGTAGACAAACCGGGAGATGCATAGTTCATTCATTTGATAGGCCTACAATTATAGCAGAGATATCTAGGGAAGGAGACATTACTACATCTTCCCTTATTGAAAACCCAAAGTAGAATTGTCCTTAGCTTCATTGAAACAAAGCTTCAGATTTTGGAGGATCTTCCCTTCATCTTTTCCAGAGGTTCTAAGATTAGAGACATAGGATTCCAGGGTGGAGGGTTGTTTGACTGGTGAAGGAGGAGGGGGAGTACTAGAAGAGGTTTCTGTGGTTTGAATGCATTGTCTGGGAGGGTTGGTGGTGTGTGAAGTGGATGTGAAAGTCCTGCATTGTTGTGCATTGTGTCCTTTCTGACAACAGTGAAAGCAGAGTCCTTCTCAAAAACAGTGAGAGCATTCAGCAGGGGTGAGTTTTGATACATGTATGGTATCAACATTCATGGCATTAGGATCAGAGGAGGTGGTAATTGAGGTGTGAGGGAATGAGGAGGGGGTTCTGTGTCCATGACAAAGAGCAGCAATGCAAGCTTTCTGAGCATGAAAAGTCTTGGTTTTTTTGATCCGTTCCTTGATGGTGGTGGAGACAGTGGTCATTGAGAGGATCATGATTGAAAGCTGCTGATCAAGTCCAAGAGAAAATTGATCGATTAATGTGGTGTCATCCATGATGGCTGCCTTAGCTGTGAGGTTCTGGAAATCAGTGATGTACTTCTGAAATCCGTCATCCATTTCTCCATTAGATCCTTGAGTAGACTTTTGTACAAGTTTGGATAACTCCAGGTAAGCAGTGGCTTTGGTGTTGAAGGGATAAAAGGTAGATTTGAAGTTGGAGATGAACTGAACAAAGGTTTTATTGGTAGAGGGGATGGTTTTATCTGCCATGTGGTCATACCACATTTCAGAGAAGGAAATTACTATGTCCTTTACTCATCTTGTTCAGGATGGTCATAATTTTTGCTTCATCAGATGTATATAGCATCTAGTTGATCTCAAAGTAGGCCTTCATGGCCTTGATCCATTGGACAGCGTCCAAGGGGTCACCTAAGAAATCAGCTGGGAGTGCTGCTTTGAGTTCAATCATAGTAGGTAGGGTGGTTGGTACAAGGGATGGAACAATGGTGGTTGGGAGCAAAGAGGTTGGGATGAGGGGGGTCTGAGGAAGAACTGGGCTAAGTGCAATAGAAGATGCTGGGGGAGTATGAGAGAGTTGGGGACTGGGCTGTGGGGTGGAGGCTATTGCTATGGAAAGGGATGACAAAGGTACTGGGGCAGTGGTGCGAAATGGGGAGTTTATTGGACTGGGGAGGTTTCGTCCTCCAAGGCAATGACGATGACGTAGGTCTAGGGTTGAAGGGGTAGGCTCCTTGTCAGAGGAGTCCTCTGTTGGGGCTCTGATGCTGCAAATGGTGTACTGGGGTAGGTCCTACTCCATAATAGGAGGGACAGAGGAGATTCTTGATCTTTTGTTATGCAAAGCATACCTTTGTGTAGATTGAAACCTAATGGAAAACTTACTAACAAGCAGGACACTCACAAAGAGGTATGACTCAGCTCAAAGGTATCAAGGAAACAAGGACTATATGCCCAAAAGATGGATGAAGAGCTATACTTCTGAAAGACAGACCAAGGAACAGAGGGAACTGAGAGCTGAGTGATTCAAAAGCATGCTAGATTGCATAGATTGAGAATAGAATACAGGTAGGTCAACTACTGGACTATATACCAGGTGATGCATAAGCGTAGAATGTCATAGAATGATATGGAAAAGGGAGATGCATCATCAACAGGTAAGCAAGATGAGTAAGAGAAAAGGATGCATCACTGTTTAGTAAATAAGCATGACAAAAGGCATGTGAAGGGCACTCTAATGAAAGAGAAGTGGAATGAAAAGAAGGGAAAAGATAAATGGATGAATGATTGTAACATTGATCTTTGACCAATTGTCTTATTGGTTTGATTCTTCATTGTCTGGTAAGTCTTGTTTAGACTCCTTGAACCCTTGACTCTCACCTCTAGTCCTTTTTGAGCCTATGCTCATTCCTACCCAGACCAAGTATAACAGTCCACAGGTTTTCCAATTTGTGGGTCTACAGGAGGCACTGCTCTACCATCCAGGTACTTTGCATAACCTTTGATTTTTGCAGCCAACTCAACCTTGTCACAATAGGCTATCCAGTTGCTTCTGTCAGCCTTCAACTTTGGCATAGAGTGGAGCAGGAGGTCTTCCTTGTCAGACATAGTGATCGTATATTTCAGATTGTAGGAGTTTACTGGTGAATGCCAGGGCTCATAACCTAATGTAAGGTATGAGACTAGGTTATAGTCAATATAGATGGGTGTTAAGGAATGTAATGTCTTACCTCAGTAATGGATGGAAGTTACTGAGGTGGAATGAAAAACAACTAGCACATACTAAGTACTGGCTTACATAATGTTACCTCAACACAAACACCTCAGGGAAGCAACATACAAACTTGACACCCTCCATCACCCTGAGATTTGGTATGAGGGGCATGCCTCAAAGATTTGATTCCTCACTAAAGATAAGGACCTCTTCTTCAATCATCCAGGGTGGTGAGTCAAATCCATACATCTGAAGCACAAATGAACTAAACTAACTTGCTGACTTGCACAGGCCTCACATTTTGTAAGTCCTACATCTATACAGTTCTAGTAAACTCATCACCAACCTTACTGCTCACAAATGCTGCAGCCCTGAGCACCAACTCCTCAATTAGCCATGCCTTCCCTGCCATATGCCTCTTCAATTCACTTCTCATTTGCCAGTGAGACTCACTTCTGCCAAAGGATGCCCCCACTGGAAGCTAGAGTTTGCCTCAATTGTCCCAAAGTAAGGGTGCTTTTGGAAGCCTTCATTGACCACCAAAGTGACATGGAGGTTCCACAGGTAATAAACATGCTTGCAAAGCTTTTTGGAAAAACTTCCTACCTGAATTTTGGATAAAGGTGGTTGACAGTCTCATAGAAGGTGAGGACAATGAAGAGAGACTTCATAACACATGGGACATGGTCATAGAGGCCCAGCAAGCAGTGGATAGAGTGTCTTCCAGCCACATCCATCAGTATGTTGGAGGAGATGGATGCTGACTTACACACGGGCGCTGATGACTGGGATGATGGCGAGGAGTGG
>JBBPMP010000170.1:0-27053 GCA_038090395.1 Boletales sp. KT-2023a | reverse complement strand
CGAGAGTATTGAGATGGCCATCGAAGAACCACTCGAGAGGGCGGTTGCCCGTGCGGTCGACGGCTGCGACGAGTTCCTCGGCTTGGAGCGCCCTACCAAAGAGCAGGTGGACGCGGCCATCGCCACCGCCCAGGAGTATGCGCCGCTCAAGTCGAAAAACGCAGACGAGAAGAACGAGGGCAAGGCCAAGGCCAAAAGCCCATGCTACTCTGGGATCCTGGCCGAAATAAACGTCGGGACGCTCGTCGAAACGCAGATGGAGCAGGAGGAAGACGTCCCGTACAGCGGCAAGGTGTTTTAGGCCAAGCAGATGCGCGAAAAACGGATCGCGGATCGACCGCACGTCACCCTCGTGCACCAGGCGGAGTTGCCCGGGGCGGCGGACCTTTGGGCACGGTGCGCAGCGCTCGATCGCTTGCCGTTCCTGCCGCTCTTGCCGTTTGCGCTCGGACACCTCGTTTGGAACGAGAGGGTGATGGCGATCACCGTGGACGACGTGGAGGTCGCGGGGGACACCGCCAACGATGAGGATCCAAGGCAAGAGAAACGCGAATTCGTATCGCTGTTGTCCGCCGAGGTGCGTGCGGGCCTGCACATCACGGTGAGGACTGCCGACGGGGGCGTCTCACCCTACGAAGCGAGATGTCTGGTGGAGGCGTGGCGCAGGGGAAAGCGGTATGGGATTGGTTCGCTGGAGCCGGAGGGGTTGTCGGCCAAGGGTAGGATCAGGGGATTGGTGTCATGATACCTCGTGCAACATTCGAGTCTTGTACACACAACGTCCTACATGGATTGCAAGGCGAGACATGACACGTAGGCGAACAGGCGGTGGTTTGATTTCGTGGACTGGATGTGTGCACTGCCGCACTGCGTCGTAAAGGAGAGGGGAATCGGGGATCGTTGACAGTACCGCGGTACTGTCCGAGCACCCCACCTGAACCAAACGAAGCCCGTGGTGGCGGTTCAAGTCCGAGGTGACCATGAGCCGTGAAGGCTCGTTCATGAGCAAATTCCAGGTTGACATCTCGCGAACGCGACAAACGTACACAGCAGGGCATCGCCTGCTTGCTTGTTTTGTCTCGGTTTAGATGAGTACATATGTAGTACCTCCGCACTGACACAGCAGATTAGAAAGCACACCCAAACAACATGGCACAGCAACATTCATCGCAGTCACTGTGTAAACGATTGGAAGGAAGAGTGAGCGTTTTTAAACAACGTATCCACGAGAGTAACCGCAAGGTTACTTGCCAGGTACGCCAAACGCAATTGGTCGAGCCCATGGCGTCACCACATAGTTGTGCCTTATAATTGAATTCGTGCTCCTGGGTTGTATGGCCATCTTTCCCATAGCACGTCAGGCATGGTCTAGATTCCCGGAAACTCACGAGAAACTCGAACGTCAACACAAACGGGACGTGTTGTATGGCTTTAGTGGCTGGGTAGGGTGCCAGAGGTATGGTTTCTGTGCGCAATCATATCCGAATCATCCCGTAGCGAAGGGAGGAGTACTTGTACACTGTACAGCAAAAGCAGGGTAACGCCAGTGACCCTTGCTATGGAGGTGAGATTGGGCAAAGTTCGGTTCCTACAATCCAACGGCGAACGACCGCCGTCCGGCGTTGGAAAAGCAAATCCAAACATAATTTCAACGACGCTGGGTCCTGGAATGGAAAGGAAGGGACATGAACCCCCCCATCTGCACAAATTGTGTACCTGGAAGATCCTGTGAATATCGGGATCGGATGCAATGACAGGATGGCAGGAATTATGATGGAATGTGCCATTTGCAGGATCTTGAGGACCTTTTTTTAAGATCCCATACGATTATCTCCAGCCATGATTACCACTACTGCAAATGCTTTATAATGTTTAGTGATGAATATAGCTTACGATAGTACCTTCCGAAGCACTGACAATGATAAAGATTCTCTTACCAACAACCATCACAGCGTAATGGAAGCCTGCTAAGTGGCGGGAACACTTAGCGGCACAGAGAGGGAACTCGTGAAAGCGATGGTTGTTCTACTCGTACGGAGGTCTGCTCTTATATACGTAGGCGGACCTAGTTGGTATACTAGTAGTATGCCAGATGAGAGCATATAAGTATGTAGCATATGTGATCAGTGATCGGAATATGATCTGATCGTCAGTATCCGTATCCGTATGCCTTAGTCCGTCTGCCTTACACGTAATTAAAATATTACATCAAAAGCTGGCCTTTGTAATTTATAAGTTACAGGCTACTACTCCGAAGAGTGATCACCCAGCCATGGAAGGTTCATAGGGGCGGCCAATATACTGTAATACCTTGTAATACCTTGCACTGATCCACACATATTTGTGGCCTTAGTCAAACTCGGAATAATAAACATGGTCGTATCACGCTAGGTGGACGGTCCCGATGTGGCTGAGCTGCTCAAGCCGCAAAACATGACGCAGGTGACAACTCGTGTAGTAGTACTCGGTATCAGATATACACATCAATCCGCAATAATATGTTCGAGAACACCTTTAGTGATATGCGCGCGAGGAGTGAGGCGGCAAGGGAACTTAACAGGATGACTGGAGAAAAAAAATTAGCTCTCAAGATCACGCAGATCAACAGAACTCACAGCGTCAGTCCGCTTGTCCACTCAGCTTCAAAGTCAACTTCGTTGCCGTTGTCGTCTACAGCGAGATTAAACTCGAGTGTTGCGAGCATTGTTGCAAGAGCACTCCAAACCGATGCATCTGCCGTGTGTCGGCCTGTTACGGGTTGAGATCCGTCTGGTGTGATGGTGCGTATTGAACATGCTAATTCTCACCTGGACACACACGCCTCCCAAATCCAAAAAGTAGATCTCCCGGGTTATCTTTGATCAACGATCCCTGTGCATCTAAAAATCTCTCGGGGCGGAACAGCTCGGGACTGGGATAACGAGCTTCATCGTAGAACATTCCCCTGTAAAATGTGGGCATTAGAACCGCGACGTCGACTACAGTACCTCTGAACAACGTACCAAACATTTGGGATAATGGTCGCCCCTATTCAAGAAATGTCACTATAAGCAAATTTGGTTGATGTGTAAGCATGCCTTTCGGTATGTAGAAACCTTCGTAAATGTCGCTGCTCGTATTGGCGTGCGGAATACCTTCAAGGAGGTTAGATAGCACGAAACATGGACTGTTGTCGAAGACGAACCCAACGGGCCAACTGGTTTCCATCGGAACGTTTCTCGTAAAATGGCATCGACATATGGAAGTGACGGTCTGTCATCAAAATCGGGAAGTTTGTCCAGCCCAAGTACTGCATCGATTTCTTCCTGAGCACGTTTCCATACGTGGGGGTTCTTGACCATCGCGAGGGTGAAAGTCGTAATCGCCGATGATGTCTATATCATGACGTGAATGACTACCCCCGAAAAACCACGTCATACAAACCGTCTCAGTAGATCCTAGGACATCCGATGAATCTCAAACAAGCATGTGTATGAAAGATCTTACCAATAAAGGCAGTCACAGACGCGTGCTTGAGAGCCGTCTCGTATTCGGAGCGGTATGGCTCGTCTAGTGTGTTCATACGGGTGATATGGTCGGATACCATGCTAGCGTTTATGTCGTCTTTGGACTCCTGGGCCCGTTGTCGTCAATCCCGGTACTGTAGAGCTCAAAGGAACTCACCATGCGTGTCTGTACATATCGGTATGTCGTGTCTATTGCCTTGTCCCTAAACGTAATTGCTTCCCGTGCATCACGTCTGAACGAGGATCCGGGAAGCCAGTCAGGAATTTGTAGCACTGCGGGTGATGTGAGCAAAAGTATATCTTCACTCTGTGAAGATGAACGTACAGAACGGGAAAATCTTCAGGAGGACCGCTTTTTCGGTCGTCAATGCCGGAAAGGAGAGCTCAAGGAAGTGATCAAAGACAGACACCACAGGGTCGTTCATAACCTTTGGTTCGTAGTCGTATACGCTGCTCATCGCTACAGCAGCGGAAAACCTGAAATAATCCCGCGTCATATAACACGACAAAGTGAAAAAAAAAAGCTCACGTTGCATAATGAGAAAGGTAATTATCGGGGTCATTGATAATGTTCAAAGCAATCTGACGCGCTCTGCGCAGCTGCATCGGGCGAAAAGTGAGAGCAGAATCGGCACGAAACGTCTCGTGGAATATCCGCCGGCACAATCTCCAGTGATCACCATAACGTGAAAAGGCAAAATCGTAGTCGTGACCATATCTGATGGAGAAAATTTGTCACTTTATTTAACTCATACCCCAGAACAATGTGACTTACGGTTCAATGGTTTCAATGATTGGTCGATCAGAGTATATCTGCGACCGCTTTCCAAGGAGCTCCATTGCAGCCGACGGTGAGTTCAACACGACCACGTCGGTGTCTAAGAGTCGAATGTACATCACATCACCTAAAATTACATGAAAATGGGTCGCTGAGAGTCATGACGCTAGCACTCACCATACTTTGCTCGCCACTCGGTATACTTCACCCATGGTTCTTTTGGGTTGATCGAGAGGGCATTGCCTACGAACGGAAGCGGGGTAGGACCAGGGGGGAGTGGATATCCATTCCTCTCCATGCGATTGCTGATAAATCTTCTGGCAACCTCCGCAGTTACCACTGCGAGTGAAACCAGCGTCGCAAGCTGAGCGATCGAGCCTGACCACTCCATCCGGGGCAGGGCCTGCGTTATTTGACTCATGCAGCCATGTAAACGAGCATTTATATACTCGAAGCACGGCGCCACATCTCTCCTTCTGTCGACGACCAAAGGGTCACCTACCCAAGAAACATTACAAGCTCTTTAGTCAACAAATCGCCATAGCAGTCGAATCCACTGGCATACCTGCGGCAACGAGATCCCTGGGTAAGGTACTGGCCAATAGTTATCGTTCTATTTGCGTCGAGGTGCCGGGTCGAGTTAGCCGGTTAGGGGGACTGCTTAGCAATCATTCCTGCATTATTCTTCCTGTCGATGCTTCAAGTACAAACCTAAGCAGATCACCGCTCACAACGGATGCAGCATAATTCGGACAACTGTGTGTTACCGTCTCCGGAGGATCTGTTTATCTCTTGATCCGTAGGTAGGCGTTTCCCGTCAACTGAAATAGCATGGATGATTCAGCGATGTGACTGCTGCTGGATAGCTTTACCAGAATTCGGCATTTCTGCACTGCCGTGGTCAGGCCATGTAGACCAATCTGAGAAATTCTGTGATCATGTGTTGATACAAGTCCTGCAGCACTCCACATTGCACTGGGTCATGCGGGAGGAACACGGATAGTCCAATCCCGACTCCCGGTGGCCCGGGAGGGATGCAATCCATTAATCTGTAGTGTTGTTTGACCACTGTTGACGTCCTCAGCTGCAAATTTCAAATACAAGTATCCCGACCAAGTAATGTCTCAGGACATTGTACCATGCAATGTCTGCCACGCCTTCAACACCTAGCCATCGGAGTGATGGTAATTTCTATGTAGGTGTGAGAATTATTGAGCATAGCGCTTCCTCAGTACAAGTGTAGATTACCCGGAGTTCGCTGGTAGCTACGCTCCATATGGAACTGCGGATTCTGGAATCCGATAAGTATACAATACACCACTGCGATACATAAGGTTATACCACTACGTACGGCAAATGTCGGCGACGTTAATCGTTTTGGCTTAGGCCCAGCCATTCAGATCATCCAAGTTGCATCCAGGACTCGGACGGCGACAGTGACGTCGAACTGCAGCACCACTTGAAGCTGCTGGTAGTCGAGAATTCGCGAATCTGGTCAACAGTAAGCTGACCCCGCCGCCTCGGTCGCCAGTGTCATCACTCAAAGAACAAGCTAGAAGCCATGTGAGTATATGCACATATGGAGAATGTATTGATAGTTAACATACGTGTTTTTCCATCCACTGTAGGCTGTTCGAGTTTAAAATGTTGTACGGGGTCCTCGCGTTTGGGCAAACCATGCAATCCCGTCTGACCGTGTCGCTAAAACCAGGATGCATGTCCGCGTTCCGGTATAATCAGGGGTTGATGGACACAACGATAAATACCTGCCGGGAAGGGTCGTCGCGCGCGATCATGGGAGGTCGCTTGATCTGTAGATGTTGTGAGAGATGATGATTGGAATAGGTGCTCGAGTGGGTCGTATACATGGGGGGGACCTGCGGAGAAGGACCAAAAATGAGAGGACGCACGGCCCCAGTCCATTGACACGTGATTCACAAAGCGGGATAACAGCAGAGCATAACGGAAGCTTGTGATATGGGTGGGATTAACATATCGATCAAACAATCCAATGTTATCGCCTCCGACGCTTCATAACCGTAAACTTTGCGCATCAAGAAATATTGTGGCCAGTACGTAGCGCGTCTAGAACTTTGGCTTCAACCGACAACTTGTCAGTTGACGGACTGGATGGCATCGCGCTGGTGTGTCACTGGGGTTTAGTAATGAACATTGACCCTTAGTTTGAACCTGGGCTAAAACGCACCAGTTCCCATCGTTTTCTCGCTCGCACTTCCCCCATGGCGTCCGCTCCTGTTAGTTTACCTAGCACCGCCAGCGTCCTTGTCCGGCTCGCGCTGTGCCTCGTCACCACCGTCGCCTTTCAGCTCTGCATGCGGCGACCCAACCCGGACCCACCGAAAAGCAAGCGCAAGCGGGGCTCACGCCTTGAACTCCTCAGAGTCTTTTTCGAGCCGGCTGCGTGGGTATGCCTCTCCGATCCTCACCTAATGTTGTCCTGACGCACATGTGGCAGACGTTTACCACCTTACCGGCCATCATGGAGCTTGTAACCATCGTGCGACGATATTGGCATCCCCTGGGCTATGGTATCGCGCCCGGCTCGTGCACCGAACGCCTCGCCCCAAACGCCATTGCGCTCGTCGGGTGCCTCCTTGCCCTTGTCGGACTTGCGATCCGCCAGTGGTGTTACCATGCCCTAGGGCCCTTCTTCACCTTCGAGGTCGCGGTCCTTCCCAAGCACAAGCTTGTGACGCGTGGGCCGTATGCCTACGTACGGCATCCATCGTACGTGGGCGGCCAGCTTGGGATGATTGGTGTGTCGATCGTGAACAGCTGTGCTGGCGCGTGGGCGCATGAGTGCAGAGCGATATGGTGGGGACGGGGGTGGTGGTTGACGTTCGTGTTGGCGACCGTAGTGATGATTCGGCGGTGTCGGTTGGAAGACGATATCCTCCAGGAGGCGTTTGGGAAGGAGTGGGATGCGTGGCGAGCACGGGTAAAATGGAGGATGTTTCCGGGCGTGTTTTAAGTAGTCTGGCGATGTTAAAAGCTAGCTGGTCGTACGATACACATCCGAACATGCATTTGCTTTCTTGGAAGCAACGGCGTGCGTGGGCGTGAGCGCTTGAGCCCTAATTGATAAGCTCCGCACGACTTTTGCAGCGGGTGGTCAATGCTGTAGTAACTCTGTTGTGCACAATCATGCTTAACAAGTATTGTGTACACTTCAAGGTACCCAAGCCATTCTTTGAAGGAATTCACCAGCGACTCGAACGGTAAGCAGCGGTTTGTGTACTCCACCGCTTTGGAATGAAATCGGGTTTTCCCTCTCAGCCCGATCCATTCGCAACTCTGTGCCCGCTGAACAAACCCCTCACCCGCCGGACTACGACACACAAGCCGCCGACGAGGCGGACCCAAGTATGTTTGCCTTTCCCATACCGGTTCGCGTTAAAATTAATGCACGACCACAGCGCGCGGCGCACAAACGATGCAAACGATTCTTTTGTGCCGCCACCACCGATATGCACAAATAGATTCGCCGCTTTACCCTACAAACTTTATGTTTGACTTCACCCCCGGTCCCTGGACCCATTCCGCGACGAATCCCGTTTGCACGCTGATGACTCTGCCGGCACAACAGACAATCATCGTGCGCATCCCCTCGTCGATGTTCGCAAACGTCTCGATTAGTACAAGGTTTTCTTGGTAAATGTCACCTTTCTTACTTATAGCCGTTTGCGATAATGGTGACAGTCGTGCGTTTTTGTGATCGATTAGCACATTTGTAGCCACTCATCGGTCGGCCCTTCGCCATGCTGTCGCTGCGGGATGCTCCTGATGGGCCATCAAACACGTATTTCGTCGACGCAATAACATGTGCGATCGTACGTCCTTCCCATCATGGCTTGCTATCTAGTAGTAGCAGTATTGAGCCTCACTCCCAACCACTGCCTGTATCGTGTTATCGCGCTTTTGACTCTGCGTGTCGCGGTTTATATGACTGTTTCCCGGACTTTTGGAGGCATGGTTCGCTGTAAGTGTCTTTTCGGCGTTTTTCGCGGTGGCGCGAGTCTCTTCAAGAGTTCGCTCGAGGACATACTCAAACAAACTTCCTCCAAGTGCTTCATGTTTTCCGCTGTTACGTAGGCCCTCGACTGGACGTTGAGAAGGGATTCTCTTGTTCGACACTTTTGTCCTAGAAATAGCACGCCATCAATCATCCTGGACGCCATCAACCTCTCCATAAACGTTCGTGATCTCGGCTGGGATTGGTCGTATGGGATACACATTCCGCGTGAAACACGCACAACGGATCGCATACCCTTTGTATCCTGGACGTTCCTGTCTCCAATTGTACACCCGCTTATAAATGGGATCTGCCACAGGGCACTCCTGTCGTTCGCCGGTGTCGTATCCATAAGGAAGGGTGCATATATGCACCTATGTTGTTGCGCTTGCGCGTTTTGCCAATGGTAGCCGGTTCGTCTTGATCGTTTTATGTCACTTGGAGCGGCTCTTTACCGTGGTGTTGATCCTCCTCGCCCTCACAGTTGCTGTCGCCCGAGTCCGAGATTTTATTATGATGTTCAAAGTCGTTATTGGAGTTGAAGCTGATTGAAATTGTGACGCGTATGATTTTGGGACCTTTTTATCTTCTTCCTTTGTCCCCCGGACAGGCAGAGCGTAATAGAATTGTGCTGTGATGCTAAAGACAGGACATGATGCAAGTCTGAGCTACGATCCGTTTACTTCCCAATCGATCACGAACAATGCGCGACCGCCATTATTATTGCAAGCGGGTGTAATTCGGAACAGCACTGCCGCGAAACACGTATACGAAGCTTGTCGATTGCTGGACCTGTGTCACGCAGCACGCCATGTGTAACGAGCGTGCTGAAGCTATATATCTCGTGCTACAGAAGCAGAAAACGTCATGCTAAACGCACATCACCGAACGGGTTTTCGGTGACTGTATTGCGATCACGCCGATCACATCCCGTTCCGTGATGCGTAGCTTTTGGAGTTTCGACTCGGACCGCATCAACGGATCGCAGTAAGAGCGCTCGCTGACATCATATGCCATGACCCGCAACACACACATGGGCGGGGTCTACGTAGATGCTCGACACCAATCCCTTGCGTATCCCCACATCCGTGCAGCTGCTATTCCTCCCCAAGTGTTTGTTGCGCGTGAATCAGTCTGTAAAGCATGTCACGCGAGATCGCTGATGAACAAAAAATGCCAACAATAATTGAGGGTGTGATCGTTTCCGCTCTACGCTATCGCAGAGTTCCGATATATTACTGTTGAGACCTATAAATGAATGCACCATCCAGGAAGGATAAAAAGACAACTAAAATTATCTACGTAGAATGCATTGTCAAGTACTTTCGAGTCTGCTCGGTCGGTGGGCAGAGTCCACCCAATGGAGCAGTAACAGTGAGCGAGACGAGTGTTATGTGAGTCGCAAAAGGGGTATAGGCACCCGTGGTAAAAGAACCGAAGAGGGTTTAGAGGGTTGAGGTGCCAGGTACAGGTCGCGCTGGAGGGCCTTGAGCTCGAGCATATCCCTAAGAGTATATTCAGGCTAGGGACGGCCACAACGGTGATGAAATAGAAAAAAAAACATACCCATAGCTAAGTGGCGGGGCGACTGGTACGGGGCTGCGATCCCAGTCGTCGGCTTCGTGCACCTCTTCGCTACCCTCTGTGCAGAATGCGACGTGTTTCTGGAGGGATGTCTTGTCAGCGCGTCAGTGGCGAAAGATCGTGCAACTACATACCGACTATGAAGAAATTACATGTTAAATCGTCAGTATACATGAATGAGACGAACGCACTTTCTGTTACAACAACGTCAGTCATTGTGCTGTGCACCACGAGGGGAAAAACGCACTATGGCATCAACGCGGAAATTACGTATACAGGCCCGAGTATCATCGTCTATCTCGGGTACCTTGATACTCGACTTCTTCCCATTCTTCTTTTCGAGCAAAATTTGAAAGCGGCCACCGCACTTTTGGCTATTTCGGATGGATGAACGTTCGCCCGATAGCATCATAAGCAAACTCACCAATCGATGGAGCTCTCGGTGAGCCAACCAGACCAATCGCCGGAAGGACGAGAATCCACGTTGTTCAAGGCACCGCATAACTGGCACTTGTACTGTCTGCACGACCTCTGCTTTTGCTGAAACAGCACACGCATGATCAACTTTGTTCCCGCATCCATACATGGCCAGCGGTCGGCCTCGCCAGTCACTTGGACGACCCGAGCACCCTTATCGATGGATAAATCGTACAGTCCCGCGTCGACGTAACGCTTCTGCACGAGGGCATCACGAGACTTGTTCCTCAGCACTATCTTTAGCATTTCCTGAAGTTGCTATATGAACGGTCGCCGTGAGCGAACAGCCTCCCGGAGAATACACGGCGGCTGCCTTACGTCGAACGAGGTACAGCACTGCATCAATATCGGGTGTTCTCGGCCCGTGGCATCGATGAGGGTCACGAACCGAAGGACTTGCATGGCGGTGGGACTGGCAGTCCACGGGCGTCCGCCTATCCGCGCCGCGTGCATTTGAACGACCCGGTCCAGCTTGCCCATGAACTGCACCGCGTTTTTACTGCAAGACCATCTGGTGGTCACCGTGCGCTTGTCTCGCTTGCGCTGGACGACGACGAAGCGACGTCAGACGGTGGAATGGAATCGCAGGAGGACGCACCGGGCCGTTTCTGAAACATCGACGGGTGTTTGCCACGTCGCCGTTGGTGGCACAGGCCCCGAGCGAGAGAGCATGGCCCTCTGGATTTGAACTGAGGCTTAAACCTTGTCTTAAGTTTGATGTACGGATCTGAGAGGTCGGGGACGAAGTTTCGCGAACCGCGATGACCTTGGAGAGATGGCTCGTGAGCGAATGGAGGAATTCCATGAGTTGGGGAGGGTCAAAAAAACAGTTTTGGGGTGGATAGGAATGATGGCGTAGATAGCAGCAAAGGCGAAACTTCAGCGCTGGTTTGGAAAGAAATAGAAGAGAGGATGGATATGTGTGGGCGTGTGTGGACCATGTGCCTCGAGGTATGCGGGCTGCGTTAGTTTCGCTGTGGATGCATTGGTCGCTGTTGGAAACGTCTCGGAAGGAACCGTCATGGTTGAATCGGCCGATAAAAAAGTCCGAATTGAACCGAGACTGCAGGGATTATAAATTGTACAACACAGGACACAACCAACATAAAGAACAGACGTTAAGAACAGGCTAAATGGTACGTGCTAGAATGTGACAAATGGCCATCCTAATATCCGGAGGCAAAACATACATCCATGCGGACCATAATGATAACGGAAGGGCAGGTAAAGTGGCCATGTCTGCGTGCTATTCACGCGTGCTGATGTAGAATGCAGTAAAGGAATACGATTATTGACGTTGCATTGTTCGGGTGCCTCCATGGCAAAGGGTAACGGTGGGTTCATAATTGTGGTATGAAAAATTGGTTACAGGGTTGGTCGATACACCAATGCGAACGTTCGAAATAGTGTAGCTATCATGAGAAAGGAATCAGGTTGGCTCGAAACGAGAGCGATTGTGGACGCACATAAATCAAACGAGTCCAGGTTCGGCATTTAATGTCACGGAACAATACCTTTGCCTTGAATGACAAAGTGCCATATAGGATAGAATATAAAGAGGCACAACAGGGCTACAATGACGAGAATTAATACACCGACGTTTAGGAAACCTCGAACGGCGATCCCGGATGAATTGTAGGTCGGAGTGTTGTCTGATGGATCATGCAATGCGTCGTCGTCCTCGGGAGTGTCTATGTGTTGGCTTGGGTCGAAAGGGTAGGGCGTGAACTTGCGTGGGGTATGAGCGCTGTAAGGGTATTTCGAGTCGTAGGAGACAGTGAGCGTAGAGTCTCCCGAGTTGGAAAGGAAGGACTGGTGGATCGGATACGGAGGGGATGGGGAAGGCCGTTCTTCCCCGTCACTCAGACGGTACAGGATCATGGAAGAGCGATTTGGAGTAAGGGTGGAGCGGTGAGAAGCGAGGGCCTGCGATTCTTCGGAAGGGACGCGGTAGAATGTCATGCTCTGTCTTGATTGGGTACGGGAACGGACAGACAACGTAGCAGCGGCGGACAAAGGAATGGGTGCGTTGGGGTTGAGCGGGGAAGAAACGAATGGTGGGCTAATGGTGTGAGACCCTAGAGGCCTCGCTTGTGCATCCGATAGCAAGGGAAAATCGACGCTCCCGGTGCTAGGCGTCCTCGGTGAATGCAAACTGCGAGCGTCTGCATCGCCATCGATGGGGAATCGTACCGGAGGAGAGGGTCTTTGAGACGCCTCAGGACTCGACGAGGTGCTCGCCATTCCGACGTTGGGTGGGTCTGAAGGAACGATGGGATGCGAATGACTGAACCAGCTTTATAGTTTATCGATGACGCCACAGGCGAGCTAGCTCCAAGAGACTTTGCCCTGTGACTCGTGTGTGCTGGCAAGTTTTCGTATCACGGGTAGCATTCACCGTTTTCACGGCTCTCTGAGGATTATGTAATCAGTCCACTGTCAGCCTCCCCGGGTAGAGGCTGGCGAGGTTCTGTGTCTGGTGTAGGCTCCTCCTCGTCGGTGTCGTGGTGGTCTTGGTTGTGGAAAGTGCTGCGTGGGTTGCGGCTCCGTAATAAAGATATGAAGATTGCTTACGTACAGCGTCATGAAACCGTATCGTGAGTTCCTGGCCGTGCCACGCGCGTGGTGTTCTAGTCCAGTGTTTCGTACTATCGTTGTCCATGCGGGACGGGTGGTGTTCGGTGATTCGTCAAGAACCCCGAGTTGCCGCTACAGTAGCAAACGACAAACATGTGACCATCCGTTCTTGCACTGGTGATCTGCTCACTATGGTCATGCTTATGACATTGTTCAGGGCATGAAGACCGCGATCGACCGTCGGTGCCGTTCCCGTTGTAAGCAGCCGGGATTTGCGAATCTCGTCCCAGAACCGTGGATCATACCATTGCTGGGGCGGTTCCACACACCACTGTGCCTTTGTCACATATACCGAACGTGAGGTTTGGTGTACTCTGCGGCTATCCACGATCTACAACCAAGACTAATTTTTTATAAACTTCACTTACTGGACTTGACCAGTCACTGCTGATGTGGATTATCGGTGGCAGGCATTCTGATGCTCATCTACTGTAGGTGTGTCTTTGTAGTCTGGTGACCAGCCCGCTATAAGGCTGCCGTGTGGACAGGCAACCCCATAGCGGGCTGGTTACCATATTAGTGTCTCCTACCTCGAAATGGAGGCATCGATTCGACACATGCGGTATGGATCATTCACACAGCCTTTGTTACCATACGCTAACATACTGTAGTGTTTATACTCGTTCTACAGACCTTGCGCACGCTGTTAACGGCCATCGAAGACGCTGAAATGGCAACGCTTTCCACTTCCTTCTTGCGCTCGTGTTGATAAAGTCCCTCCGGATCAAACAATCGCCTGTTGGTATTTCTCGTGCTTGTCAGAATGGGAAACATGGAGGACGCTCTGGACGACTCTGATTTGATATTTTGTGCCGGCGCCAGTAGTGAGAATACACTTCTCTTGGTCATCAAGGTGTGTTGCTTTTAATATCATTTTTCCCTGCATTTAGACCGAGTTTCCTTCACAGGTCGATCCTCGCGTTCACGTCCAGCAAACATAAACAAGCGTATTCCCGCCTCGGTTCCTTGATCACTGTCACTAATGCCATGTATGTTTTCCATGTGACCAATAGTAGCTAGCAATGTTTCCAGCATTCTCTCAGGTCCTTGGGAATACGTATTTGAGAGAGGGAGACTATGAAAAGGCGGTCGAGACACTTGAGCTTGCGAAGATGCCTCCCATCTCTGAGGACTCGAATCCTTTGATGACAATTTCTCTTGTATGTCTCTTGTTTTGGTATGTCATGACATGTGCTGAATTATTCGAAAGATATTCAACTGGAATTTTGGTAACCTCAAGGCCACTGCATAGAGGCGCCTACTGTATGTGACTCTGTATTTCACTGGACGAGTGATGGAAGGCGGGGAGGCGCTTCTAAAGATGATCGGCTCATTACCTGAGGATGAAAAGGAGCCTGCTCATGGTCGGATTCTGGCTGGGATCGTGACTTGCTCGGGTCAAGTGACCTTGCTTTCATGGACAGGCGAGTCATCCACGTGTAACAGCTGCCTTCCTAGCTCGCCCGCCGTTTATGGCCAAGCCCCTCCTCTTATTCTTCACGGATTGGACAAAGGTGAATCGGAAAAACGAGTGGATGAGCTGCGTCCTGCCTTCTCGCTTGTCGATGCTCTCGTGTTCTAGTTGACCCGTTTGCAACCAGTACGGTTTTCTCACTTCCGCCTTCTCCTTCCCTGTATCGTATTCGGAGTCAGGAGCATCACAAGTCAGAAAGAAAATACCCACCATGCGGAGACGGCCAAACTGGGGAAGGTGGACTCGGAAATCACAACCGCTGGCTCACTCCCATTGAAGGAACCACGAAGACTAGTTTTTGCCGACTTGAGAATCCATGATCTCCTCGAGCTCCAGGGTGTACTCACGTGGGAACATGTTGAGATGGACGACGCTGAAAGCTCAGGTGCTGAGCCGGCCGAGTCCACGGTTCGATCATAGAGGAGGAGGAGGATCCTGCCACGTACACGCGCGCCTTGCAGCTGATCGCCCATTTCGGACAACCGTTTAGCGCCTTGTTACTGCTGCGACAGTCAGATGGCGTCTCCAGCGGGTCGCTGCGGATCACGAGATCGTCGTTCGTGGGACCGGAAATCGTTTTCCAAAGGATACCCGTGGAGGTGTTGGATGTGCTGTGAATTCTCACTTACAGTACATGACACCTTGCTGTTAATCGTGACCCGTTGTATTAATGATGAGGGGCAGCTTGAGTGCGAGGTTACTGACAACAATGGGCATAATTCATGCGTATTGTGTGTTACTGGTATACCAGAAAATTGTACTTGCAAGCGATGCTCGGGAACTTTCATACCATTTTACAATGCTCAAGCGTCGTAGTCCGTTTTGGTTCTTGTCAGAGGTATGAGGGGCGTCCTTCGGCTGGCGCTCAATGCGCTCACGCTGAGGTAGTCACCTAACCTTCAATTGAAGACGACCAGAACTCGTCACCGTGACGGATTATGCTCTTGACCAGCACCTTCCTTTCTTGGAACTCGACGATCCTACACGTGGATTACTAGTAGGGCATGGTTAGCAACTCCTCATGGCCGTGACCATTCGCCGCTCAACCACCTCAGAGTGCTGATAGCATGATAAGTACGTCCTGCGAGGCTGCTCCAGGGCTACCGCGTTGACAATTCACGTTATAGACGCAAAAGCAATCGAAATTCCAACTCGAAGCGGAAATGCCCAGTGTATCGCGTTCAAACCAGACGGCGTCCATCTTGTAGTTGGGGAGAGCTCAGGAAACCTTTACCAGTGGAAAGTCGACAGTGGAGAGGATGCTACTTCATCCGCAATGCAAGCCAAGGGTAATGTTTACGCTGTGGCGGTCTCAGCGGATGGCCAATGGGTCGCGAGCGGCGACTTGGGGAACAAGGTCACCGTCTGGAACGCAGTCACGCACCAAATCGCGATCCAACTGTCGGAACATACGAGTTACATCTATGCCGTGGATATAGCAAGCGACTCCAAACGGATCGCCTCTGGATCGCAAGATCTGTCGGTTCGGGTTTTCGATATCACCACAGGCGCCAGAGTCCTCGGACCCTTGCAGCACAACGCCGCTGTTGTTGGTGTCAAGTTCTCTCCAGATGGAAATCGAATCGCCACTGCCACGTATCAGCATCCGTTTGTAGGCGTCTATGACGTTCGCTCTGGAAACAAACTTTTCGAGATCTCGGTGCAGGTCACCTGGGCGCCAATCACGCCTCTGGTATGGTCCTCCGATAACCAACAACTCTTTGTCGGTTCCCCAGGCAAAATCACTTATTTGGAGACATTTACGTCCTCTCACTCGGAATGGACCATCCACAACAGCAACAACAATGTGTCGATTGCGACTCACGGTCGACTCATCGCCTGTTCCACCGGTTCCTCTGTCTCTTTTTGGGATTACACTTCTCGCACACAGATTGGCACCATCATCGACCACGCGTCCTCGGTGAATAGCATTGCGATATCTCCCGACGGAAGGTACCTTGCATGTGGACGTGAAAAGGGAGTCACAATCCACGATCTGACTGATTTTCTTCCCCGAGATTATCTTCACGCACGTGTGTTATCTCGTATCCCTCTCGTGCAAGTGAGCGAAACGGTGTTCAACTCATGGATGCTCGGGAACCCATTGGACACTGAGAGGTTATTATCTGAGGAAATTGCGCATTCCGCCGACCCGTGTCACTACACGTTTGCCGCTAGATCGCTCGTACGGGCACGGCTGAAAGAATGGCAGGCAGCGACGGAGGATGCAGAAAGGGTACCGTTTCTCCCCTGTCGTTCATCGCCCTCATGTTGAGCCGAATCTCTGCAGTCACTCGAAATCGAGCAGTCCCCCATTGGTCAAATTGCAATGTCCCTCGCGCTCGTCGGTGCAGGCAATCTGGAGGATGCGTTGGATGACTTTGACTTTGTGTTTCGTGATGGCGATCGGAGCGAGAACTTGCTGTTGTTGGTGATCAAGGTGCGTCGCTTTTAATATTCCCTGTGTACGATGCCAGCGTTTTCCTCTTAGTCTATCTTCGTCTTCTTGTGTGGCAAGCGTAAACAAGCGGTATCGCGCCTTCGTGGCTTGATCACCGCAGCGGATGCACAAAAAAAAGCCCATTACACTCAGGTGAGCGCATCCCGCGGTCATATACAGCAAACGTTACTGATGTTTGCAGGTCCTCGGGTTTATGTACCTGAAACAGGGAGACTACGATAAGGCGGTGGAGACAGTCGAACGTGCAAAAATCCCGCCCATCGCGGAAGACTCGAACCCTTTGATTACCATCTCCCTCGTAAGCCTTCCTTGCCATGTTGTTACATGTACTTATTATTTGAAAGGTCTTCAACTGGAACTTTGACAACCTCAAGGCCACTGCGTGGCAACGGCTGTGTGAATCTCTATACGCCACCGCACGCATAAAAGAAGTCGGGGAGACACTCCTCAAGATGGTTGGCCCATTTGCTGATGATGAAAAAGAGCCCGCGCACGGTCGCATTCTGGAGGGGATCGTGACGCGTTCAGGTCAAGTGACCTTGCTAACGTGGACTGGGAAATCATCCAAGTGCAACAGCTGCCTTCCCAGTTCTCCGGATGCTTACGGCCTAGAGCCGGTTGTTCACCCCCATCTCGACAAGGACAAATTAGCAAAACGAGTGGCAGAGTTGCGGGATATCTTCCCGCTCGCGGATGCGTTGATGATCTACGGCCGAGTTACCCGATTGCAACCGGTTCGGTTCGCGCACTTCCACCTACACCTCCCGTGCATCGTATTCGGCATCAGAAGCCTTACGAAGAGAGAAGAAAACGTATACCAAGCAGAGACAACCGAGTTTGGGGCGTTGGAATTCACCACTGCGGACGCTCTTCCGTCGAAAGAACCACGGCGACTCGTGCTTGTCGACGTGAGGCTCCATGGTCTCCTCGAGCCCCAAGGCGGGGCCGCTTGGGAATACAGTTCAGAGCCGGACGTAGAGACGTACTCGGAAATGGGAAGTGGTGCAGACTCGGACGCTGAGTTGGTCCGTGGCCCGATCATAGAGGAAGCACCGGAGGCATCTACGACCGCACCGGCGGATGCATACACACGAGCTCTCCAGCTGATCGCCCATCTGGCACAGCCTTTTACTGCACTGTTGCTTTTGCAACAGCCTGATGGCGCGTACAAGCGGGTCGCTGCTGATCACGAGATTGTGGTTCGTGGGACCGGAGATAACTTTCCCAAAGATGTCCGCGTGGAGGTACTGGAAATACTGTGATGACTGGCGCAGTACTATACCCTGTTGTTAGTTCTGTGGCATATCGTGTACCATCACTCGTTTGTGCATATGTAGTCGATTGTTGTCACTTTCGTTTGGCCGACCGTACCCACCCACTGGTCAGTTTTGAGGGAGTAAATGACCCTGGATATTCTCAGTGTCGGTCTGTGTCACATGTCCAAGTTAATGTTCTCAAGTAACAAAGTTACATACCATCCTGATCTAGGTTTGCAAGCAGGACTCTGATTTGTTCTTTTTTCAAACAAGACGCTCGCTCACCGTACCGTCAGAGTCGTCAGTGACGACATTACGCACCATGCTGCAACCCCGTGGGTCGCTGTTTGGGTAATGCCTGATTGGATCACCCAGCAGTGAATCGAACATGAGCAAGACGGGTGGTAATGATTTCCAGCCCGCTGACTTGCACGCGCACCGTAAAACGTATATGGGTGTTACCCTCGGGATCTGTACGATACCGCAGGACAAGCACTTGGGACCTGGATTCTAGTCAGATCAGATATGTACCAGAGGACTGGCAACGGAAACGCAGGCGATGGGCCTCTGACTGCATGTTGTCACTTCACTGCGAACTGTCATTACGGATCCCTCTTCTTGGAAGGTCGTTGACAAGCACGACACGGGGTAAGCGTCGGCTTGAGAGCGGCGACAGGGTGCCCAATTTCCACGCTGTTGCGAACTCGTCCGTCTCAAGCTGGACGAACGTGCGAGGCTGGTCCCAGAGCAAGAAGCCAGCCGTACGTACGACGATAAGATGCTCACCTTCTAAGGTATGGCTGAGAGTGAACATACCGAACATTCCCGGGATCCCATTCGCGGACAATAGGACGGAGCATGACGGTAGGACGTGCAGCGGATTGACACGGGTGTCGATAAAGGACGTCATGGTAACAGGAAGCGTTCGCGATATTCCAAACGGAAGTGTCTCTGACGAATCAGGCGGCCCAGGCAACTCGCCATCAGAGTCACGCCGAGTCAAAAGGTGGCACCGCTCGGGCTGCATTCAATGATTCAGGTCGGCCAGCAGTGCCAAGTTGACCCACTGGCCCAGAGTGCTCTTTGTAGGGGCAGCAGTGCGAGTGTTCATAGGGACACAGCGCCAGGGGAATCTTCACCGCCTTGCCGAGGGCGGGGCTCCAGGCGGGGAAAGATGCCGGGATGCCGACGCACGTTCGTCTAACGCGGAGAGAGGAATCCTAACTGAGCAGACCTTGGCCGGCAGTCTTCGGCGCTGTCTGGCCAGCACGGTGTCACGTTCGTCCGGTTAGTTTATCGTCCAGGGAAACTGACAAGGTTCGCATTCAGAAGTCGCTCCAAAGGTAGAGCCTGGAAGGATCAGTCCTTATCTTGGACTGGTACTAGCCGAAATCGTTTCACAGGGCCAGAAACGTGCCAAATTGGCCTGCTTTTAATATGGCAAGCTTTTCGTTCGTTTCCCGTGCGCCCTTAAAACGCGCCACCCCTTCCTCCTGCTTATCACGTCGTCGCCTTGTTCTCCCCCGCGATGATCACCTTTTTCTCCAACCTGTCCCGGTTGGCGACCTCGACGGCTTTCTGGCTTTCTTTTTTCCTCTTCGTCCTCGTTTACTCCCTGGTCGCCCTTCGCTGCACAACCGTCAAGCAACGATCATGGATTCTCACGACCTTCAGTAGCGCCGTCATGTCGCTCTGCAGTCTTCCGTTGGTCGTACAATACGCACGTTGCAAAGGGCAACTCCAATGCGTCGACGTTTCCCCCGCATTAACCGACAGTGTTGGGAGGTTTTTCCAGGCCTACCTCATCGCGTTGGTTCGATCAGTGCTTCGTTTGCTTCAGTGTAACCAACCTATCCCAGTGATTTGATGTGTGGAATGCTCTTCTACCGCAGCAAGGTCAACCTGCTCACTGGCTGGATACATCACTCGGTGTACATTTTCATTGTCGAGTACACTATTCAGTTGCATCGGAGCTACGTTTTTGTCCTATGTGCCGTCATGGAGGCGAGTATTCACACCAGCTGTTTCGAGGCAACACTTTTTGATCGTTGTAAACACAGGTTCCGACGTTCCTCTTAGCAATAGCAAGTATCATGCCACGTTTCCGTTCAGACATCGTTTTTGCTCTTTCATTCTTTTCAACGCGCATCGCCTTCCACGTCACTCTTTGCGTCAGCCTCGCTCTCCAGCGGCAAAGTATCGTCGATGGATCGTTTGGCCCATCCATTATCATGACCTGTATATTACCCCTTCACATCTATTGGTTCACTGGGTGCGTCAAGGGTCTTCTCAAGCGGGCCAAAGAGTCGAAGACATCTGTCCCTGCGAACAAGCAACCTATCAACGCTCACTCACCTTCAGGTCTGTCATTTTCGTGTCCCTGTCGTGATTGCCTTATGACCGTCGTGCTCATAGAACGCCCGATCACGCCGAGTATATCCGTTCCCGTCTCACTGCATGCCTCCCGTGCCTCCCTTGCACGACGCCGTACCGCACTTCGTATAGCGATGCGAGCACGGTGGGACCAACTCAAGCTCTGGAAAGCTGGTGGTCGTTTGAGCGATATGCAGCGTCGGGTCCGGGCAGCCCTTCCAGGCAGGGAACGCGTTTACCAGTACGTCGGGTTGGAGCCGAGTTTTTTCGACGCGCCTCCCGCACCTTCGGAGCATAGCCTAGAGTTTCATGACGCGTCGTCTTCTCCAATCTCATGACACAATTCCCGACTGTCGTGCAACCTCGCCCGGTTGGCGACTCTCATACAGCTTTCCGAATACCGTGCTTGGTCTTTCTCTTTGTCCTCTTACGATCACGAGTTTTAGCGTATATACCCCATCTTGCCCGTTTTTCTTCTTCCTCCAGCTATGACCCACCACCATTTACTTTATCTCTATATGCCATCTCTCTGGGATGTGAGTACGAGTGGGGAAGAGACAATTAATGCTGGATTTGTAGTGTAGTAATTAATGGGCATACTGACGGGGGGGTTTCTTAGGGGGCTGAAGACAACCCCATTGTGATGTTACGGTGAAACCCCAATGCACGTTGTGTTGTACATAATATGCTTCATCCGCCCTATTCGCCCTATGGAACGCTTTCGATAGCGACCTTGATTACCGTTTCATGTCACTTATCATAATCGACTAATTACTAGTAGCGGACATTTGTTGTAATGTCATGTCATTTCATCTCATCGCCCATGCTCATTCTATCCTTTCTCGTCGTGAAATACCTCCATGGGGCGACAACGTGTCGGACTCGGATGGCCGTCACGCTTGATTCAGGTATGCTGTGTCGCCCGTTTTCGGGACAACAGAAAAACGGGGTTCTCTATGGTGGATTCGGTCCGGCCCCCATGCACGTGTGTCATGTGCAGAAAACATCTTGAACGCGATTGGGTGCGGCGCGCGTCGTGTATCCACGCCCCAGAGTGGCCGTCGGTGGAAATTGGAAGAATGGAAGACGAGACACAGGTCGACGGGCTTTGCCAGAGATGCGTGATGGCGCTCTGCGGTCCTACAGGTCGATTGTGCTTGTCCACGCTTCCGATCGATCGGAGCACGGCCCCCAGCATGCATGGAAACAGATGCATCGTGTCTCAATCAGATTGGCTGTCGGTACGCTCTTGCTCATCTGGCTCATGATCAAGCTTTTTTTCAGACTGCTCGTCGCGATCCGCTTTACTTGCGATAATGAGGCAAATGTGCGTGTGATTTATCACAGCCAAGCTCCACGTTCACGGGTCTCATCGACGCCCTAGATATCGATGGCATCAAAATGGTGTAAACGCAGAGGAAGCTCAGTCGCAGCGTATGACTCCGAAGCCGGCGCAGGTAGAGTAGTGGTGATAGTAACCGAACGACCAGCTCGATTCCAAGCAACGCCTTGAACGCAGCTCCTTAACAATACCGAGAATCTCCACCTTCTCATAACAGACTCGAGAATTCATAACACACGACATTTGGAACTTCCAGCGGTAAATAAATACGAAACCTTGGATCTCGGGGATATGATCGCAAGAGCAATGAACTCTCGACCGGCTGAATTTCCTAATAAAGTGGCGAGCCTGGAATCAAGTGCAGCAACTGCTAGATCTTCTGAGCTTCATGAAATCTTCGAATGCCCCAGAGCTCCGGATTTGCTTGCGCAAGTATTCTGAAGTGGAAAGGCAAGATGAATTTAGCCAAAAAAAAAAAGTATAGTGATTACCCGCCCACCGTTCTTCGACAGGTCATACAATGCGGCTGCAGGACCGAGTGATTGATGACGTGGTATAGATGAAAGCATTTGCACTATCCTGACCAGGTGCGGCATTATGGCCGTCTCGCCAACCGCTGGCCAAAGTGTGAGCAAGTTGCTACGGAATCGCGATTGCATCCTTACACGTCTGCGCCAACGTGGCAAGCGTTTTGATGCCTTTCCTCTGAACCTTCTGGTCGGTGTTCGTCAACTGGTCCACGCTATCGGTCACGACTCTATTTAGTTCAGACGAAAAATCACTCCCTAGTGCGTCTGAGTAACCATACGTGCACACGTTTTTCAAACTCACCAAAGATGTCGAGACACAACAAGCTCATCCGAAGTTCGTGGCGGTCACCGACTTCGAGCTTCTTCGTTAAATATGAAAATATGCCACGCTCGACGACTTCCCGCTTCAGATCGTCTGCGTCCCATCGTCAACACAAGACGTGGAGGCGTAGAACCTGGCAAATACCAGATGACATGAGTCCACGAAAAATCGCATGGCCTTCGACTCGTCCAACTGCGTCGTCAAACCAGCCCTTGTCGAGCATGGTGATGATGCGCTCCGCAGTACCAACAAGGACCTCTTGTGGCATCGACACTTGTGATTCGTTCTCCGTGTAAGCTGACTCGCGTGAACATGGCCGGCCTCACTTACTTTGACTAAAACACGCCTTCAACGCGTAGGCTGCCAGCAGCGAGCTGCTCTTTTTCTGCAATTGCTGCACGAAGACGCCTAGGACGCCTTGTTGAACGCAATACTCTCGGACGGTCGAGTCTAATTTACGATCACGAGACTGTTGATAGGACTCTTTGAGGGCTCACTTTGACAAAGTTTCAATAATACAAAAGTTGCGGTGGTGCGTGTACGGTTATCGCGCGACTTGATGGCCTCTACAAGCTCGCGTACACGTAGCTCCTCAGAACCTGACCAAGAGTTGGCCACAGGAGATGCACGACGGGGATCCGCGCTCACCGGGAACCAAAAATACAGGAGGCAAATCATCTATAATTTGAGGTGGAGGTGCGTCGTCAACCTCTGCATCCAACCGAGGCAGAGTGTTATCAAAGTAGTCCAGGATGGTGCGAAAGTGGACATCGCGAGAAACTTTATTTGCAACGTTTGTCAAGGACAGGAATCGAGAAGTAAAACTGCAGACTCACCCTCTTCTTCCATTGCGCCCAAAGCTTCCACGGCCACCCAACCAATCGAACTTTCGTTCTTTGCTGCCAGTTCACGAATTCGAGGCCTTAATTCCCAGCCAAGACCTATCGAATAGACGAAAAAAAATAAGCACGATACATCCAGACCCCACCGTACCCACCCGGCTGGCCTCGTACGAGAGCCGCAATCACTTTAAGCGCTGTCGCCGTCTGAAGAGATGCTGTAAAAGGCGTGATTCAACATCAGCGATACACGACCGTAAAAGGCAACTACGATCCGTTTCGGATGCCACAGATACTCTTGAACACGTACCTTTAATTTTAATCGTTGCGCCAAGCTGATTGATGATGCGATCCCGTGTATCATTCGTCAATGACACGCATGTCACGTTTGTATGCCCACGATCATGCTCACTACCGCAAACAAGGTAGTAAAGACTATCCATAATCAGCGAAAACGAAAGCTGGGCGGAGCTCTTGAAGGTTCGTTCCATTGCACCCGCGAGAGCGGCGATCACATCGTCGTGATCAATAAATCGTCGACGGAGTTTTGCATGCCTAGTCGAGAATCGTAGAGGATGGAGTGTCTTGTAGAAATCCGAATGGTTCTTGGTGGACAATATGGTAGAGAGGGAACTTCGTGCATCTCGTAGTTGTTCATCGGAAACAGTAGAATCGGCTGTGGAAATGGCTGAATGAGATTCCCTGCAGAAAATGATAATAACATACGAGTCACGTCGAAAATGACGGCAAGGGCAAACTTTTCAAAGTCAGATCGCCCATGAGAATCAATGGCCCACTGAGGTTTGGGTACTGGCTGACCCTTGCACAACACTAAATATTTGCATGCATCAGATTCACCCCAGTGGCGAGTGAACATAAGACGAGGCCTACGTGAGTCGAAGAGGGATAGCACATTCATGAGGGAATCCAGCACTTTTTGCTGAGTTTCCAGAAGCGACGTCAGCAATTGTGTCGTTGATTTATCGTCTGGGGTCCATAATCCTCCTATGGCTCCTCGTGGAACAGTCGGAATACGAATGCACGCGTTAGAGTGGCAGGAGGTGTATACACACCACCTGACCAAACGGAGGGATGAATCTGTTGACGGGGAATGATTGAACGAGCACGAAACAAGTGCAACCTATGGACGATCCCGTATCAGTAACGAACGGCAGTTGCAAAGATGGTGTTGGTGCCAACCCCCACTCGAGTTTTCCCGTACCGCTAAACGATGTTTGGTAACGGGCAGGGAGGATCTCCATCATTCTCCAACCAATCGTCATTGAATTTTCCCTCCCATAATCGACATCCTCTGGGTCCCAGGTAAATTCCCCTGGCTCGAATACTAAACCACTTGCGGTAGCTTCCTGCCTCATCCACAAAAATGACACGTTTCCAGCCTGAGCAGCGTGGGGCACACCAGGTTCACGTGCATTAGGGATCACGATCATTTGATCATCTGGTCGATCCATCCCACCACTGAATGCGACCGTATCAAATGGACGCCTCCCATGAATTCAGTTGCGACGTACATATCAGAGTGGCAGCCTGGAAACCAGACTTCTTTGACATCGCCGACAGAAGGTCGGGGAGATCCTCTCCGGCGATGGGCATTCATTTCCAAAAAGTATTCTGGCATGAACTTGACCCGTCGTTCATCGAGGGCGAGCGCCTGCCGGAAATGACATGCGTTCGTCACCGAAGCAGACTCGGTGACGTGTACGTCTCTCTTGACTAGACCCAAAGAAGAGACCGTGTCCCTGATCCAAGTCAGTTAGAGTATCAACCAAAAAGACAGCGGTGTACCAGACGCCAATGAAGTGAATCCGTACGTCCCGCCAACAGGATTTCATTTTGAACCGTGTTGCATCCCCGCACGTCTCGGGTTTGTAGGGGTCGATGGCGAGGTAACAGTTGTAGGCCGCCCTACACAACCTACATATACATAGATTTAAAAAAACTTCAAGAATGGTGATGAAAAACTGACGACAGAAGCTCTGAGTCTGATTCAACTTGATTTGGTCTCTTCACCAGACCAACCTGTGATTAATGTTACATGAAAAGTCGTCCCTCATTACCAACACAAAAGAAGTCCTGGTCTTTACCTCATGAATCAAACTGGCAAGTGCCCGCACTTGGAATCCGCCTCGAGAAAATCCTACACGCATTATTAACCACATCATACTGCTGGAGCAAACGGCAAAGGGAACCCACCAAACATGTAGATTTGATCTCCCTCCAGATAGTGATCTACTAACCAACAGTACGCTTCCAGCACATTCTTCTCGGCATTCCTATACCGTTCAGTCCGATCAGTAAATCGAGATGGACGCTTCCGGATAACAAACCAAGCCAACGCCTTCTCTAGTTCACTGTATATCGCCCGCGTCACGCGACTCGGCCAGCGTAACTTGTGGGCGTCATATACGCCTATCCCCGTCAAATACAGTTTCAGTTGCTCCGGTTCAGAGTCGACCAGATCCTTTGTCTTGACTTGCTTGTGTAGTTTCACGACATTGGTTTGCTACACACACGCAGGTGAGCGATGGAGAATCAAGAGCTGGGGAAAAGAAAGGCATCACTTGGTCACCGGGTTGGTTGGATGTACCGTCGATGAAGACGACCAGATTCCTTGGTTTCAGAGGTGTGCTTCGACAATCGCGGCAACGGTGTCGTGGCCGAGGCTGTGGTGATGGCGTTGATTCCATCCTGGCTGGGTCATCTCAGAAGGCGTGGACTTTATATCAAAAAACATACCATCCGCAAGCGAGTAACGGCATTGAGTCAACGAGGTAGACGCGTGAAATGAGGAGGCGCCCATTTCCGTAAATACATGCAGGTTAACGTCGTTCAGCCCGCGTCAGTTGTGAAGGTAGGATGCAAAAGAAAAATGATTGCAAACCAACATGACCATAGATATTACAAATTAACAGCATAACCCGCTTTGCCAGGTCGCATATTTCAGCGACAGAACAATTGCGTAGGGCCTCAAAACACTCTGTTAGCGACACTTCCCCGAGCGCTTCTAGAAGCTCACCTTGCTTACTGATGTGTAGCACACGCTCTGCCACGAGCCTGCACGCCAAATGGTACCGTCATGGTGAGCCCCTGCTATCTCAATGGGACTGATCAGGGAGTGGTGGTAATACGGTTGGTATGTGGCTTATGCCCATTTTTGTGGATCGTCGAATTGTCTCGTTAGGTATCCCTGAGTCATTGCTGAGAGATTGAAGTGTTGAAAGGCGCAATCCGGTCGAATTAGGTTCCATCGTGACATCTCGGTGGCTTCTGGTCGTCCACGCGCCTGCCAGCAAGCAAGAATCGGGCACTCCTTTTCAGAAGATTGGCTCTTGTTCGAGACTGTATCATTCAAGGCAGTCGACATTCACCATTACTAACGCATTGGCAGCGACGCCGTTCCGGGACTCAGTTCAACCATCA
>JBBPMP010000169.1:0-42368 GCA_038090395.1 Boletales sp. KT-2023a | reverse complement strand
CAGATATGTTCTATGGGATTGAGGTCAGGAGACTGTGCTGGCCATACCATGGTACTAAACTCCTGTTCATCTAGCCACTCCTTGACCTTTTTGCAGGTATGCTTGGGGTCATTGTCTTGCTGAAAGATAGTATCAGGAGGGTTGAGATCATAGTAGTGAAGGGAATCTTGAAGTTCATCCTTCAAAATTTGCAGGTATAGGTCCCCATCCATCCTACCATCAATCTTGGTGGCATACCCAACTCCCTTCCAACCCATACAGCCCCACATCATCACAGAACCACCTCCAAATTTGAGGGTTCCCTCTACTTGCCTATCATTAAACCTCTCTCCTGGCTTTTTCCACACCCATTTCCTCCCATCTCACCCTATGCGATTGATTTCAGTCTCATCTGACCATACTACCCTCTTCCAGTCCTCCAAAGTCCAATCCTTGTGAGCATAAGCAAAATCTAGCCTAGCCTTGCAATGCTTGGCAGAGAGAATAGGTCATTTTTGCTTGACCACAGCCTTCATACCAATTTTTTTCAAGTGCTGACAAACAACGCTGGGGTTGAGAGGTTGGTTAATGATATTGATCAGAGTCTTGGTCACTTGAACAGCATTTTCTGCCTTGTGGGTAGAGATGAGATGGACAGCATGTTGAATATTAGCAGGAGAAAGCTTGGATGGATGACCACCAGTGGACTTTTGCAGGTTAGAGCACTCCTTGGAACAAAGTCTGGAGATGGTGGAGACATTGAGGCCAGTGGCAGAGGCAATAGAGCAAGCAGAATGGCCAGAATCAAGCATAGTCAAGATGGTGTTATTTTGAGTAGAGGAGATGGATCTCATGATGGTATAAGTTGAAAAGAAAGAAGCATGTGAACTTTTTCAAACTCAGAGATCATGTTTATATGTTTATCTTTGTTTGTAGGACCAAAAAAACACAGACCTCCTTTCATTTTGCCAAGATTCAACCATTTAGCCTAAAAGTGAATCAACCCTTGCAATGGTGTAGCTGTTTTGAAATTGGCATACCTCCACCACCACATGGCCAAATCACATGACCCAGAGACTGACTTGTAGCCAGGAGGCTGTGCTACCATACACCCCACCAATGCTAAGCGAGATTCCCACGCCCTCAGCTGCTATATCACATCCAGTGCAAAATAGCAAAACATTGCAAGGGTTTTTTCACTCACTGTAGGATCATTCATCAAGAATGAGTGACATATATCATATTCATTAATCGTATAAATACAGAGTCTTTTGTATTCATACTGTAGAGACTCAGAAATCAAGTTCCTTTCATATCCTCTATTCTCTCACTCAACCCGACTATCAATATAGTCTAATACTCTACTCAAGTATTCTGCTAGACAGTAAGTCTCATACTGTCATTACCCCTATTGTTGTACTGCGCACCCAAGAGAGTAGTGTGAAACATTAGCCTGCGTTATCTACACTCTCTTTATATGTACCCAACCAACTCTTCATTCTTCTTCAAGGTCAAGTTTGACAAGCCTTATTGATGTATTGTAACTGGTGGGAAATCACCAAGTTGCTCCTGGCAATTCCAAAGTCCACACTAAAGTGCAAGTCTATGTCAAGTGGGTCAAGACTGAGATCAACAAAACCAGGACATATTTCAGGGGTATTTACTTGGAAAGGGAATCATAGCTATGTGACTGAACTTGGAGGAAAGGAATACAGATCCATCAGGTATTGAAGAACCTCATCAAAACTTTGAAAAACTTTCATCCTGCCTGTTGCTGCTCCAGGGTGTGGTGAGTGGACACTTGTTTTCTTTGATGGTCAAGCTGACATGACTGATGTCTTGCCTGATTGCTATCATACTCACCCATCTCTTTGGGTTTGAACATACTCAGAGCAATGATGTGCAAGGCAAAGGTCTGCTGCTACCTTTATTAAAAACGTTGTCAGTCTCCTCAATGAGCATGACATCATTATTGCCAACAAGTGACACTACAGGCATT
This sequence comes from Boletales sp. KT-2023a, assembly GCA_038090395.1. Taxonomy (NCBI): domain Eukaryota; kingdom Fungi; phylum Basidiomycota; class Agaricomycetes; order Boletales; species Boletales sp. KT-2023a. The sequence continues at coordinate 40,390 of JBBPMP010000169.1, read as the reverse complement.
GGCCAAAATAACAGCATGTGACAGGCTAATCACACTGGTGACAGGCTGATTTCAGTACAAATATTACAAAAATTGCCTTTTTAGGCCATGCATTTTTACTAACATTAGCCTGTCACATGCTGTTATTTTGGCCAATGCCTGTAGTGTGAGTCCACGATTTACCCTCGTGGAGGATCCACCTACAACCTACTATGTATAGGAACAACCATTTGCGACAACACCAACAAGCTTTGCGAGATGCCGTTTCTCGGACGCACCCACCAGTCTGCCTACTCGCGCTCAATTGGACCCCGAACGATGCACCTGCGGAAGATCCTTCGTATATGTAGCAATCGCATCTACGGTCGTGGCGATAGACACCAGACACTGCGCGCAGACAAGATCAGCTAGTCGCACGAGGTTATTATCTGGCAGTTCGTCCAAAGCAGAGAGGAACTTGGCCACGCTGAAGTGGACGAGAATATCGAGATGTCCATCGAAGAACCACTCGAGAAGGCGGTTGCCCGTGCGGTTAACGACTCCATCGAGTTCCTCGGCTTGGAGCACCCTACCAAACAACAGGGGTATGCGCCGCTCAAGTCGAAAACACAGACGTAAAGGACGAGGGCAAGGCCAAGGCCAAAAGCCTGCGCTACTTTGGGATCTTGGCCGAAATAAACGCCGAAACGCAGATGGAGCAGGCGGAAGACGTCCCGCACGACGGCAAGAAGTTTTGAGCAAAGCTGGTGCGCGAAAAACGGATCGCGGATCGACCGCACGTCACCCCCCTGCACCAAGCGGAGTTGCTCGGGGCGGCGGACCTTTGGGCACGGTGCGCAGCGCTGGATCGGTTGCTGTTCTCACTGCTCTTGTCGTTCACGCTCTGACACCTCGTTTGGAATGAGAGGGGGATGGCGATCACCATGGACGATGTGGAGCTCGCGAGGGACCCGCCCAACGATGAGGATCCAAGGCAAGAAAAACGCGAGTTCGTATCACTGTTGTCCGCCGAGGTGCGCACGGGCCCGCACATCACGGTGGGGACTGCCGATGGGGGTGTCTCGCCCTAAGAAGCGAGTGATCTGGTGGAGGCGTGGCCCAAGGGAAAGCGGTATGGGATCGGTTCGCTGGAGCTGGAAGGGTTGTCGGCCAAGGGTAGGATCAGGTGATTAATGTCATGATACCGAGACCTCGTGCGACATTCAAGTCTTGTACACATCGTTCTGCATGGATTACGAGGCACGAGATAACACGCAGGCGAACAGGCAGTGGTTTGGTTTCGTGAGCTGGATGTATGCACTGCCGCACCGCGTCGTAAAGGAGAGGGGAATCGGGAATCGTTGACGGCACCGCGGTACTGTCTGAGCACCCACGCGTGTGTGCTGGTTCCCAGAGTGAAGCAGGCGATCTAACGCGCACTTGATCATGCAAGGGGATGGAAACCGTTCGATTGGGAGATAAACAACCCCGACAGAGGACGAGGACGGCGCGTTGCGGAGGGAACGAGCGAGGTCGTTTCAACCGTTCGGGTTCTTCCAATAAAGCGTGCGAGTTTTCTCCCGGTGAGCGAACTCACACACGACTACGGAGCGTGGCATCCGTGCAGAAAATTCCAGAACGTGGTATAGGCGTACCTTGAGCAATGCCCGACAAGTCCGGCGAGCTAACGAGGGAATATACAAGTTGCCGTCAGTGCTACGTTTGATTTCTCGTTGTTTCCATAGATAGGGCTGACTGGCGGAACGGTTCAAGGGAAACATAAATAAAAAAGGCGGTGTCCAGCCAACATGGATACATATGGTCGTTGACGGCGAACGCACCCACCTGAACCGAACGAGACCCGTGGTGGCGGCCCATGTCCGATGTGACAATGAGCCATGGAGGCTCGTTCATGAGTAAATTCCTAGTTGACATCTCGCGAACGCAACAAACGTACACAGCAGGGCACCGCCTGTTTGCTTGTCTTTTCTCGGTTTAGATGAGTACATACCTCCTCCGTACTGACACAGCAGATTAGAAAGCACACTCAAACAATACGGCACAGCAACGTTCATCGCACTTATCTCGTCACTGTGTATACGATTGAAAGGAAGGTGAGCGTTTTGTGGTAAACAACAACGGCAGAAGGAGTGCTTCTGTATCCACGAGAGCGACCGCAAGGTTACGCGCCAGGTACGCCAAACCCATTCGATCGAGCCCAAGGCGTCACCGCATTGATGTGCCTTATAATTGAATCCGTGTTCCTGGGTTGTACGGCCATCTTTCCCACAGCACGTCAGACATGGTCTAGATTCCCGGAGACTCACGAGAAACTCGAACGTCAACATCAACGGGACGTGTTGTATGGCTTTAGTGGCTGGGAAGGGTGCCAGAGGTATGGCTTCTGTGTGCAATCATATCTGAATCATCCCGTGGCGAAGGGAGGAGTGCCCGTACACTATACAGCAAAAGCAGGGTAACTTGGGCCAGTGGCCCTTGCTATGGAGGTGAGATAGGCAGAGTTCGGTTCCGACAATCCAACGGCGAACGACCGCCGCCCGGCGTTGGAAAAGCAAATCCAAACGTAATTTCGACGACACTAGGTCCTGGAATGGCTGTTAATTGTTCTGGAATGGGAAAGAAAAGACATGAACCCCCCATCTGCACAAATTGCTTACCTGGAAGATCCCGTAAATATCAGGATCAGATGCAATGACAGGAGGGGACAGGAATTACGATGGAGTGTGCCTTTTGCAGGATGCTGAGGTACAGTTTCCTCGTCATGATATGTGAGATGCACATGCACAAAGAACATAAAACCTTGCCGTTGATTGGTTGCCCCACTCAAGCTGTGCATGACAGATCAGCAAAGGGCGATGACCTGCCAAACGTTCATGCTCATCATGGCCCTAATTGAGATAAGTCTGCTTGGGGTTTTGATGACTCGAAATCCCCTGTCCAGATGTCCAGACACGTGAAAACGCGGAGGTGTCGCAAACGATCATGAGACCAACCTGCACACGAGTCTTGTTGTGCTGTCGTCTCCATACATCACCATCAAACTTACACAATGCCGGTTCTATTTTGAGTGACCGTAGCACAAGGTGCATCATGGTCATCATCTGGGCACTGTGGGCAGATGGCTCGAGGTTTAGATCAGCGAGATAGAGCACTTCGAGAAATTCTGCAAACCGCATCATGACGGTCGTCAGGGGGCTCACCTGCCCTCTTCTGAGTTACCCCGCGAAAGACCAGGTTGGCGGCCCCATCCACCAGGTGGCCGTGCACCGTTACTGCCAAGCTGGGGATCAAACTGAGTACAAGGGCCAAGCAAAACAGAGCCTTTAGTCAACAAATGAAACGAGAAGTTCAACAAAAAAGTTAATTTCACCAGAGATATCGAGCATAAAGCTTCAACTCCGAGAATCCTCTGAACCGAATTAAAGTCGGTGTTTGCCAATCTCGGTCGAAGTCAAAAATCTACTCACAGACCGTCAACGAACGAGTGTTTTATTTCTGGCATAAAGTTTCTAACCAAATATACCGAGGTCAATACCCTGTAACTGGACGGGGATCGAATTGGAATCAGAGTGACCTTTTGATCTTGGGCTTACGCCGGATACCACCAGGCCCTTTTACAGTAATAAAAGCCTTCTGATCAGGGAAATGTCAGATTAATCATATCCAACGATTTCATGTGAACGAGATCGGGGCTTTCCGTGGGCGGCTGTACTCGTTGTAGCTGTTTGCTCACGATACGGCACGATCAAACCCATGTAAATGTCCTGCCATTTTGCGCCGCCCAGGGGAAAAAGGGGTTGATTGAGGACTGGCCTGTGATCTAACTGTCCAGTTAATGTTACCAGTCGACGCCCTATCGTGCACTCCGTCGCTGTGCAGACCATGATCAGATATGATGGGACTGGCTGTTTCCAGCGATATGGGTGTAGTATCAAACGGACTCCGACTGATCTCACAACACATATCACCTTCCAAGGAAGCCAGCGGAACAAAGCGGCGTACATTGAAACTGTGGCAGGTGAGTTGCTTATTGTTGTTTCCTATTGCGCTCCTCGGATCGCTCTCTCCGGCTCATACTGCGGCAACGAGAACGTGTAACTTGGTGGCTCGTTATGTACCGTTTTGGATCCGTCGATTGCCGTCAGGGTTGCATTGCGAGTCTAACCACATGGGAGAACTTGTCATTATGCGGATACGCCACCGTTCACACAGCACTCTGTAAGGGAGAAGAAGAAAAACTCTGTTTGTATGTACATAATGGCATGGTTGAGTAATACTTTCTTTTTTCGGAAATTCTGGCGAGATCCAAGCGCGGCGACCTGCCAGATGAGCTGTCACCAATTGTCGCCAACCCCACCCGAGCTTGTTGTCCATTTCGGGGTCTCTTGCAGGCCTTATGACTTACCCATATCAGTACCGTACTAACTCCTGCCCCATGCCTATAAGTAGCTGGGAAACTCATGATTGGACCTCCACCCACCGCTTACTGCCCCTCTGCTATCTGCCGTTTGGGTACCGTCATGAAGCACCTCCCCATCGAACTCGTCGGTGTCGTGGCAGAGAACATAGCCTCTACCTCTGACCTCCTCGCCTTTCGATCCGTCAACTCGGCGTGCCACCACCTCGTCACGCCACACGTATTCCGTACATTACACATCCACAACAGTGTAAACAGCACGCAAAACTTTGGAAGCATCCTCGCGACACCCTCTCTCGCTTCCCACGTACGCCAAGTGGTGTATGATCAACGCGATTATGCGCAATTTTGTCTTCTTCCGGCTGGCGCTGAGGGTGATTGCATTTCGTCAGCCTACCACCTGGCAAAACAATTGACATCGAACACAGGATCTTGCGATGAGCTTGAAATCGCGGACCTCGAGGACGCTTTGACGGAGGCGTTTTGTTCGTTACCAGGTTTCAAGAACCTCGAGAGCGTCGTTCTCAACTTTTGGCCCTCGTTCCGCTCCCAATGCGGCACTGAGATCCAGGAACACCCCTTTTGGTTCACCAACCGTCAGATCACCGTGTTGCACGCCGTCCATCATGCGTTGAAGACCTCTCGCCTCCGTTCACTGGCAGTCAAAAACGTTATTCTGATGGCGCCGGGCTGCTATGATTTCGTTTCCTCTGTGGCGAACTCTCCGCTGCAACACTTTTCCATGTCCGTCGTCGCGAACTCGGAGCTGGGTGACTGGTCAGGCTCCAAGTCTATCAATGGATCACTCAGCCCGTTGTTGCCGTTGTCGAACGCGAATCTGAAATCGCTTGAATTACGCAGTCCTCAAGGTCTCTATCACAGTTACAACACCCAGCTCCGGTCTTCCTATTACCCCGCGCTCGAGACGCTCGTTCTCGAGAACATTGTCTTTGATCCGACGCCCTCTGCTGACGGCATCGAAGATTTCATCGTTCGTCACAAGGGATCTTTACGTCGTCTGGAGTTCCGCTCGTGCTCTAGCTACGTGACCAACGTTGCGACCCCTGTCCGACGATGGTCTACGATCTGGGGGCGTCTTGCAGCAGAGCTTGACAATCTTACAGAGATAGTGGTCGACAATGTCCAACAAAGTTATGCATTGCTAGACGGGATACATGGATTCATTCCGCAGCCGCCACCTCTGGAGACTACCCAAGAGGATGAGGAACTCCTTTTGCAGTTTAGGGATCGTGTGCACCTCCGATCGAGTTTCCTCTAGGACATATCCTTGGAATGATCTTTCTAGTCCCTCGTTTTCTTTTCCTAGTTTGCACCCAGATTAGCCGTTCAGATCATCGCCTTGTACTTTATGCCATGTACTTCTACACTTTGATAGCAATTTAGCGATTTTTTAGTTGAGAGGTTTCGTTCGAAAGTAGATTGCTAAAAATGAAAAATGAAATTCCATGGCCTGACGGTATCTCAGACACCGTCCACTAAAAATAGACAATCCTGTGGTGTCACTCGGGCGTCTATCATGTAGTGGAGTGATGACGCATGATCGGAACAGTTACACCCCCATCCAGCACAAGTCCTCCGAGGGATACGCTGATTCGCATAGAACGAGCCAGGGATGGATTGCGCAGCATGAAGTCGTCTGGGGATAATCCTCCGCAGTTCCTTCGAATCCTTCCTAGCGTTGTTCGCGTAAAAAAAGATGCGTACTTGGTAAGAGAGATTAGTAGTGGATACGCGAAATCGGCAAACGACATCATTTATTCGCGTCGGGTTGGTGCATTCCGCAGCAGCCGAAGGACGTCGAAATTTTCGAAGACCCGTCGTGTCGTCAACCTTGTATATTATGCCCAAACACGTGCCCACGGGCGCCGCCGTGCCAATGCGGGTCTGGACGGATTGACCGTTTTGCACGGATATGGGCGAGACGAACGGTTTCGGTTCGAGCCGCAGCGCACGTTTTTTTTCGTGTAGGACCGGAAATGTGAGTCGAATCGCTCGTTGGAACGCGTCGCACCTTCAAGGAGTCCGTCCGCAGCAGTCCCTATCTAGATGCGGCTGCGAGCGTCCCCGGGTTCGATTCCACTCTTTTGGGGCAAGGCTACTGCCCAGTTCATGCAAGGGCCTCGACTACGTTCCGGGCCTCTCCTCTTCCCCCCCCCCCCAAGAAAAAGAACAGCGGTTCAGTGCTTCCCTCATCGTTTCAGGTGGGTTCAATGACTACACAGAATTCGGTCGAGGGTTGTTCCCCTTCGCAACGTACCCTCCCGGTGATAGGTCGGCAGCGCAGAACCCGAACGCTTCCCAGTCCGCAGCAGAATCCGTCTTTTTTCATGACGGGTAACTTGATCGGTGGCTGTCGCAGATATTCGGCGCGGGTGTTGTCATTCCTCGTCTGGGAACGAGGCAATCCGATGTCGCATCCACTTTGGGTTCCCGACTCACGCAGTCACGGTGTTTTTTCTTGTTACAAGATTGCAATTTGGCAGGCACTGATATCATCGTCATGTTCGAGCGTGCGGTGTGCATTACGGTGTTCTAAATGTTCGATCGCGTTTCATTCTCGCCCCTAATCAGAGAGAGATAGGCTTACAGCGCTCTTTTTTTTACCCGCGTGTGACCTGTTTCCGGTCTCCGCAGGAACTTCGGGTGCGAGTAGCTCGCCAAGATAACTCCGGTTGACAAACGAGACAGTCTGTCCAGTATGCGGCGTATCCCAGCTATCCTCGACGTTATTTCAAACCGAACACTGCCGTCCGAGGGGACACGGGTTTCGTCCCCCCGGGATCATGTTTCGCAATGCAAAGTGCCATTATTATCGCCTTGGCGTGCGTGCAGCGTGAACTTCGGCTCCGTTCTCTGCTTCCATGCTCTTATCGCGTAGTCAATCACCATTCTTTTCTTTCTTTCTTTTTGTAATGAAACGCTTGATTGGAGGTTATAGTTGGCATGGTCCGGCGGACGTGGTCATGGACTTGGTCACGGCGAGCGATGGCGTTTCGGAAAAATGCAAGTCTAACGTACTACGGTGGACCCGCGGAGAAGGATCAAGTTATCGACCCTCTTTTTTTTTTCTTTGCGAGTATCGGCTTTCCTGTGCTGCTTGCCCAAAACGGTTTGACCCTTCACCGACCTCCGTACCATGGGGTCGGCGCTAACGGGCCGAGGCATCCTGCTGCGCACAACGTGTCACAAAGGTACCGTCGACGTCGGCGCTTCAGCCCCAATTCCATATGTACAAGCGTAGTACTTAGCGACATGTCGCCCGCCGTTCGTTTCCGAAACGAACTCACGTGCGTGCTAGCAAGTACGTAGAAGTGCGAAAGGACAACAACATTGCAGGGGGACCCCTGGTAGGTTCCCAGTCAGGCTGGGCCGCCCGGACCAGCACGCGATAAATATTTGGTGCATCTGGTTAGTGTGTTGTTAAACTTTGAAGCGGTTGGAACCATGCAGTCTGAGGGACTTACTCAGTCCAACAGATTCGAGATTGAGTGATCTCGATCAGTGACGACCTGTATAGTACTACGCAGGTGGTCAAAAACGTCGGCCAGGCCAGATTATCATCATTTCTTCGCCACGGGAGCGGATATCAGAAACCGAGTTGTTGTTATCTCTCAAGCGTAACATCAATGTTCCGTCGACTCGCCAGCCAAGCGTTCATTCCTGAAGTTTGCTGTTTCTGTAAGTTGGGCAATGGTTAGGACTCGTTCAGACTGCTCGGTTAACGCAGAACCAAAAGCAGGTCCCAAGACTTGAGGACCATGACAGCATTGCCCAAATTTATAGCGGCTACCCTTGTAAATTACATTTTCTACCAATATTATAGATTTATTCAACTGACCAACTCTCTTGTAACCTCATCGGTCTTGCTGTTAACCGAGGTCCTGCGGTCCTATCGGCTAACCGTTTTGCTGATGTGATGCACATCGCAGCACGCCTTCAAGTCTAAGCCTCGTAAGGACAAACAAACTCATCAACAGATTAAGCGCACCGCTGACAAACCTACCAGGTGACTGTAGCGCTGTGCCGGCCCGACTGAGCTGGATTGGGCAGTCAGCCAATCGGATACCTTCGCTATCGTGAACGTAACGGAACGCTAGCTCGTTTTAAGCGTTCATTTCCAACGGTTTGCAGATAGATTCGTCCTAAAATACATTCCAAAAATAAAGGTCAAAAGGGTCTCATTGAAAAGAAAAAAAAACACTGGCAGGTGTCTCCGATCGAGACGGTCGTTCGTCATAATGTCCTGATGGGCCGGAGGACCTCACGCCGGTAGAGTTGCGTCGTTACATGGATGCGGTGATGCCGAGTCGCTGGGCGCCGGTGTTGACCGGGCTATCTGGAAACTTTGCGGTGCGATCGCCCCTCGTAAGATAACGATATCCTCGAGCTCATCAACAGGATCTTTTCCAGGTCCCATCATACGGCACGGTGGCGTGGCCCCTGAGTGAACCGTGCATGACAAAGGCGCGTCGGGGGTTGGAGAGTATGTAGTACGAGGCAGGCACTAGGATGTGATGATGGACCCTTGTGTGCGAGAAGAAAAAAAAGTGGATACGACACGATTGCACAGCAGAGGTGGAGTCTATCTGTTCTTGGCTTGATATCCTTTTTTTTTGCTTAGCACGCCGGTATGGTTCCAATCCGATCAAAGCGCGTCTAGCACTTCATGGGGTGGTGTATGATACTCCACGTTCATGCGGAGCCATATGTATTGAATGGATGGATGTGGACGGACACATTCGGGATTGGTGCTGTACGCGATCGGAAACTAGCAATGTGTATATGCCGGCTCCACCGGGCAAACGATTTTATGACATCTTCCCATTTATATCCTGCTCGTTCGAGCACTCGAACAGTTGCTTAGAAATGCTGATGCCCGCCAAGCCAACGCAACCTTGATATACAGTAAAGCGGAGATTTGCGATGACGATGTCGTCACCCGCGCCTCTGGTGGATCAGCGCCAACTTGCAAAGTGGTGTTGTGAGACATGCAATCTACACAAACCCGGTACATATCATTCGATCAATCTTGCTTACCGAGGCGAACAGGGTTGGAATTGAGATGGGTGGCTGGGGGTCCGACCTACGAAAGGAGCTTGAAAAAAGAAAGTCGAGGTTTGCTCATTCGGAACACAAAAGAAATTTGTGGGTTTCTTCTCTCTGTCCGAGACAATGAATCGCTTCTGCGAGAAAAGGGACTTGTTTGTACAGCAGTGCACAATCAATTTGAGATATGTTGCCGTCGTAAACATAGATCATGTGCGTCCTATATTTTCGAAATTGAAAACTGATACTCCCGGTCAACGTCCGCGGCCAGTACGATGTCGTGAAACGACCAAACCCTTTGGGAGGTAAGGCAAGTCCCAGGGATTTTCACTTTGTCTGACGCCCGGCAATCCCCGCTAATTGCTACAAAAACGACAAACATCATTTGAGAAGCAGGGCGTAATCGTCAATGAACGAGAGGGGGAACTGAGGTACTTACGGTCTGATTGCACTGTCCATCGGGCGCCCGTCTCCGAGGACTCAGACCGCGCGATAGGGGTGGCCGTGCTCGGCGCGGTACAGGCTGGACGAGAAAGGGGCAGGGTCGGCAGCGGTTTCGAGCCTGTGAAAGCACTCGTCAGGGGGGCTTACCACAACCCCAACTGCCAGCCTATCCTGGAGTCGTTTCCCTCACCAGACAAGAGGGAGTAAAAGCTCATGAGGACAGGGTGACCGTGCTGACCATCCGCGACGCGGGCTGCCATTTGGGCGAACGAGGGTGGGAAATGGGGTAGTTTTCAATTGGTAGTAGGCAACAGGGACCCATAAGGCGTGTGCTCCCACACCCGAGCCGACGCGCTAGGCCGCCCCCATGCGATGCCGCGCGGGGTCTCTCTCACCGAATGAATGGCCGAAGTGCACTGAGACAATTTCGCTTCCTCTTCAGGCGACTGAGGCGCCAAGGCATTCTTGCATACAGTATATAAAGGCGCGGTCTAATGTCGTCTGAATTCAACTATGCACTCGCAAGCATTACCAGCACTTACATCGCCACGCAGGTCGACCAAACCGAGCGTGGAGGGGACTAGGACTAGCCCCTGCTCGTTAAATCTCGCGACGGATCTCCTCATGCTCATGTTTGCGTCGCCATCGAGGCCTCCAATAAATAACCCCCAATTTCACGCTCCTCTCTCCTTGCCGCCCTTCTTTTGTGTCCGTCAAAGGATGTAGCGCGGATGAGGTAGGGGTGATCTACTTCCTCATTGTCTTGTGGTCTGTCTGAACGTGGTTTTCGCAGCGCGTTTTTGGCAGGGGGGGGATACAGCGCCGTAACACGGACATGGGGAGAATGGGAGGTGATGTTTCTGCTCAGCCTGCTGTCCCCGAAATTGGGTTCGGTTGAACAGCGATGGTGAACAACAGTGATGTATTCCAGGAATAATTGTCTTGCGTACTCTCCTTCATGCTCTCGCATCAATGGAAAGGGACGGATTCATGCGAATCGATTCGATGCATACAAGAAACACCTGATGGTCATAAACAGGATACAAAGGGAACGCGATCATACAATACATACGTGGTAACGCTAGAAATACGGGATCCGATCACAGCGATTCGACGACCAACGCGTAGCTCGCCCTTCTGCCACTCGCCTGCACGTGGAGCGAGACGCGGAGCTTGCGCCGCTCGAACGCACACTGATTCCATATCTGCACGAGCGCGCGAACCTCTTGGAGCGGGTTTCGAGCGAAACAGCCGTCGTAGACAGGGAAGACGTGGTGGGCGAGGAGGGGGGTGATGGGGGGGCGGGCACGGCAATCACGGGCTGCGATGGGGAGGTCGGCGAGGAAGCGGACCCAGTCTGTGCGAGTGATGCCGTGTGGGTCGAGGATGCGGCAGGGATAAAGTGGGCGGAAACCGTCAGCGAGGGAGTCGGTGAGTGCGGGGATGCGGAAGGAGGGAAAGTCGTGGGAACGGATGCGGAGTGGGGAGGTGGTGGAGAAACAGGACGGGGGTGGGTCGAGTGGCCGCCGTCTACAAGATAATAGGGGCAGCGTGCACACGACCTCAAACTCGGGCTCCCATGGCGGAGGAGGCGGCTCTTTGTCCACCAGCCAGAAACGGACGTGCGTCATAGTAACTGCCTGGAATTATTTTTATTTTTATTTTTATTATTATACAATAAAATCGCCACGTGCGCGCATTTTAGACTTCTCACCTTCGACGTCGACCACGACGACGACCACGACGACGATGCGCCCGCTCACGCTGCACGTCTCTGCCCTCAGCGACGCAGAGTACGACCTCTACACATCCTCGCTCGCCGACTTGTCCATGGCCGTCCCCACGCCTGACCCCAGCACCAGCCACGTCCGCGGCGACGAGCGCACCTCCGTCGGCGTGCGCGAGGCACGTGCATGGCTGCGCGGCAGATATCCCGATCTGCCGGCCTCCGACATCGATTTGGTCCGCGTCCTCCTTCCGTGTATCGACCCTCCGTCAGCTGACTTTTCCTCGATCTTATCCACAGATTCTCAAGCTGTTCTGTCCCCAAATGCTGCCCTCTGACACCCTCACCGGCGGCCAGTTTTTCGCTGCACTTCGTCTCGTCGTCCACGCCAAGTCCGGTAAAGGCATCGACCGCAACCTCGCATTCGTCCAAGGTGTGACCCCTTCTCCCCCCTTCATTCTCGACCCTTTCCTTATCGCGACTTTCTGCAGCCTCTCCGGCCCCTGTCAGAGCCCCAGACATCCCACGACCTCCGTCTCCTCCCAAAAGACCCGCGCCAGCCCCTCCGTCACACCCTGACCGCCACAAACCCCCAGAGACAAACCCGTTCGCCCGCAAGTCCTTTGAATATCCCAACACGTCCATACTTCCAGACGATCAGCCCCTTCCTCCATTTCCACAACAGCGCCCCAACAGGCTCAGCCACAACCCCTTTCTCGCTCGCGAAGCCGCCAACCCACCTACTCACGCCAAGCTCCCCCCACTCCCCCCACGCAAGCCACCATTGCTCACCGCCCCCCGTCGCGCCTCAGAAGCTACCCCTGCCCCATCGGTGCCGTCCATTCCTCCCCTCGTCCCCGCCAAACCCACCCACGTCGTCAGCCCCCTCATGCGCCAATCCCTCGAAGCCAGCAAACACGCTCAATCCATGAAACGCGCCGAAGAACTCCTCGACCGCGAGCGTGTCCTCCAGGTCCTCAAGACTACCTCCAGTTCCTCCGTCAGCAGCACCCCCAGCATCCGCACCCGCAGTCTCAGTCCTTCCAAACAACACCCCAACGGCCGCGCTATCCCCCCTGACGACACCACGCACGTTCCCCCCCTCCCGCTCCGGCGCCACGCTTCCTCTGCCTCTTCCTCCGTCCTCTCCCTCGACCAGGTCGCCGCCGCCAAGCTCCCCTCACCAGTTGCGACTGTGTTCAAACCCCCTCTCCCGAATCGAGACCACCCCGACCCTCTTCCCGTGCCCCCCATGCACCCCCACCGCCGCCCATCGTGCTCGACTGACCCGACCGTGAACCAATCCCCGCCCCCCTCTCCCCGCCTCGCCCGCTCCAAATCCATCTCCGCATCCCCAAGCGTGCTGCCCCCGCCCCCTCGCCGGAAACGACCCGAGAGCGTGCAGCTTACGCCCGACGACGTCCATACTTACCAGGGTCTCTCGCGGCACCGCTCGTTGACGCGTCCGTCCGACTCGGGCTCCGCGGTGGCACAACTCCAGCGCAAGATGACCCATCTCCAGCTCAAGGCGCAGCCCAAGCTCGACGCGGTACGGTACAAGGCCGAGGCTGGCATCAGTCGGCGCGGGTACGTGCCGGGGCGGTGGCATGAGGAGGAGGGCGAGGAGGGGTTGATTACGGATACGCGGTGGCCTGCGCGCCTCGATCGGGATCCGGATTCGGCACCGACGACGGACGAGGAGGGTCAACAGGACGATCGTCCGTACTTGACCGAGTCGGACAATCTGAAATGGCCCATGGGAGAGGGCTGGAAACCGTTATGAAGTGTTTTTTTTTTTGGGGGGGGGGGGGGTAGAATCAAGCTTTCTTGTAGTCGTGCAACACATCGGTCAAGGACAGGCATACCAACGTCGTGTATGGTTTGGTAATAAAAAATCCACGAGAGATAAGGTTATGTACATGTATAGCACGAGGCGTCTTTCGGAGTGGCAACATGATCCGTGTATACGTGATATGCGCGTGTGTCCGTCGCTGGTAGCGCGAGCACCACCCATCGAGAAATAATAAGTAGGGCTCATACGAGGTTGGCTCTTTTGAGATGCGCCCGTATGATCCCATCGCGTACTAATTCCGATCAGCATCGTTGCACGCGCCGTCCTGTAAAACCGCCCACGTACCGGAGATCAACGTTTGCGCCGTCGTGCGGGTGTCCTACACGTTGAACGTCAACCCACCGAACGACCCGAAAAAGAAAAAAAAAGGAAAGCGACTCAACGATGACCGACGTCGAATAGATATGACATACCCGCGGCTCTGGCGAGCAGCGTTTCACCGTATCCTTGAATTTCTGACGCAAATCTAAGATAAGTAAAAATAAAAACATTTCAGGTCGTCTCGCAAACGCTGTGTGTGTGCACACGCACATTTGACGACCGACGCTGTGTCGTTCGGACGATCGCCGTACGACGGCAGATACCTGCTCACCGACGTCCCGCGCGCGATTTTGTCCGCGAGGACGTCGACCTTGTTGAGAAAGATGACGAGCGTGGTCTTGCTGAGCAGCTTGGACGAGCAGACCGCCTTCCAGAGTATGAACGAGTCCTCGAGCCGGTTCACCCGCGGGTCTTCTTGCAGTCGTTCGTCGAAGCACGAGATCGGCGCGAGGAAGATGATCGCGTGAACTTGGTCAAAGTACGGTAGCCACGCATTGCGCTGTGTGGGGGGGAGAGACCGTTGTGTGTGTATGAGAGAGAGAGATAGGGCGCGCCCCCCAACGTACCTGCGTACGCGACCCCCCGACGTCGTAAATCTTCCACGTCCGTGCACCGCCGTCTGCACCTGCACGAACGCGAGCTCAAGTCAGTTCGAGTCGACCGATTCGATCGAGACGTGCCTTGGGACACGTTGAGCTCGTACTCTTGAATCTCGAGCGTGCGCAGACGCGCACGCACGATGTCGTCGTCCGTCGGCTGGTAATCCCGCGCGGCGAGCCGTTCCGTGTTGTCCAAAAAACTGCATACCCCCCACACCCACACACCGAGTCAACGAACGCGGTCGAAACCAGCACATACGACGACGCACAAGCTCGCCGAATCCTCCAACCGGACCTTGTACCGCCGCAGCATCTCTCGCACCACCCCGTCCTTCCAGAGCGCCACGATGTCGTGCTTGCACCCCGAGATCACCTCGGTCATGTCCTGGAGGCGCACGCCGTCGCCATGCTGGATCGTCCTGTTCGAATCGGCGCCGTCGCCGACCCGCGACGACGACGCCTGCTGCAGAAAATTCCGCCAGTGGCGCGATCGGACGTAAAACTCCTGCGAGCATCGCGACGACGATAAACGGGGCGAGTGCCAGGGCGTCGGCGGAGGTGAGTGCTCGAGGATATCTCCTGTCTTGATCCCAAGCAGCCGCTTCAGGTCACTCTCGACACCGGTGAGCGGACGGAGCCGAAGCCGGAGCAGACGGTGCTTTTCGGAAAACGCGAGCGGTGGGTCGTCTTCCGAGTCCGCGTCCGCGTCTTGGTCGTCCTCCTCCGGGCTGCCGCCGCCGTTCAGCGCGTCTTGCATCGCTTTGAGGATCGTATTTACGGCGTGCACCAGGTTCAGCTGCAGCACCGCACGCCACGACGCTCGCTCTTGTGCCCATTTGTCGCTCGCAAAGTGCATTCGGAAATCTGTGGGAACCGACCGGGGCCGGTATCAGCACGAACGCACACGCACAACAAAGAATGGAAACGCAGAGAGAGCGAGGGAGGGGGAAAACACGGACTCTTGAGCGTGGTCGACTTGCCTGGTGCGAGTCGATCGGATCAGCAACCCGGGCAATCCGGGGGGAAGTCATTCAAGGACGTTTTTTTGCTTACCGCTTTCGCTCTGCCCGAGCAAGAGGATTTTCACCATCTGTTCTTCCTTCTTCAACGCCAACCTGTCTGCGCGGAGTTCGTCGTCGATCTGGTCGCTGATACGCTGTGCTTCCGCTTCCCGTTCCTCCCGTGCTGCCTTCTCTTCCAGCGTCTCGTCCGGGGGTGGTGCGGTGACGACGGCGAGCGGGTCAGAGGAGTCGTAGTGGAATACCATTGGCACCGATAGTATGTGGGGGGGTAGGAGGGGGAGAAATCAGCGCATCATCTCCTTTCACCTTGTTTGTTTGTTTCGAACTCCCTTTTTTTTCTTTTTTTTTTGGAACCTGGTCCCTAAATGGTCAGGACTGCTTCCACGGCTTTTCGTAAGAGATACCCATCTCCAACCGTACAGGGCTGCGCGAAAACCCTGTGGAGTAGTACGCAACGCGCAACACTGATCCGTTACCAATACATACACGATATTGAATTCGCCTGCCTGCAGCGAGTAATATGGTTTTGTCCATCCTCGGACCCGAACCTGTTGGATTCGCCATCTCGGTTCCCCCCCTCCCACTTCCCAAACATCAAACTCAATTCAACGGGGCTTGTACGTGACCGTACCCCACACCGGCGATCCTGCGATAAAGACGCTGGAAGGTCTCCCCACGAAAAAAAAAAGCGATTGCGGTGCTGAAGCGACCCGTGCTGACGCATATTTTTGCTTCCGGCCGCCATTTGGTGCGAACAATCGCCCGTGCCTTGGACTTTCCATGTGGCTGGCACGTCAGCCTAGCATGGTTTAGCCTGTCCTCCGCCCAATCAGTTTTTGCGGTCGACGCGGCACCTTTGCAATCCTAATTCAACGCCGCAATCGCGCAGGGTAGCGCATGACAAACGCTACCCTCGTCTGACACATATAGCCGCATCGGCATGGGTGCGACTCGCGCGCGCTCCCTGCCGCGTTCGGTGTGTGCTTCTGTCGGTAAGATGACGCGTTCGGTGATCCAGACCATCGCCCATCGTCGATGCTGACATGTCATCTTTCAAATGGTTGCCGCCGTTTCGGGAAAACTACCATGGGGCCCTGACTCGGACCCTTCCTAAAGCACTTCCATCGAACTGGTTCTGGATGTTTTTTGTTTTGGTGAGCCCCGGCGTCAGAAAAATGGTCCCGTCGGACGCTCGATTGAGATGTCTTGCTACGGTGGCGTCCGGGTCCCGCGCGTGTTGGGTTTTTGCGGCCGGGCTATTGAAAAAGCATCAGGGGACGCACGAGTTGTGCAAGATGAACGCTAAAAAACACAGCGAAACTCTGATATGAGAAATGGTGTTAGCGTCGTCGGGCATGATTTCCACCACGTACCAGCAGCAATCATTCCAGAGCCGTCTTGGCGTTCGTGCTGCGCCGCAACCGAGCAGGCACACGAGTGCCATAGTAACATCCGTCGATAGACGTATGTAACCAAATCAATACGACACCGACGTTCGATGGAGGGAGAAGAATCGATACTACAGTGATATCAGTTTAGCATGGACCACGAGAGTACCATATAAAAAGGTTTGTTGAGGATTTGAATTTTCGGACGTCCGATCGACGCGGCAACGACCGAGTCAAATGGAATTCGAAGACGTAGACAAGTTCTTCCGTGCGGAGTCCGAGACACGGTGGGGCGCGCCCATGCGGCCACTGGCTTGTACCCCCCTTCAAACTCAAAGAACCATCGCAGGAAGCACAGGAAAAGCGGAAAAGAGAAAAGAAAAGAAAAAAGAAAGAGCATTACAATAAACCTTCCAATAAGTAGCGTGAAACATGGAACCTGTCGTACGTCCACGGTAGTCGAAACAACGAATGCGACGGTAAACGTTCACAAGAGGGAATCTAATTTCGACAGCACCTCCAACACTCCAGCGATCAACTCGAACCCAAGGTCTTCATCCCCATTCATCTCCCGTTTCACTTCCTGCACGAGACCGAGAACGCTCTCGCGTGCACTCGGCATGGCGCTCCCCATACCGATCCTTGCTGCCTCTCGCCTCCGACCGCTCGCCGTACCGCTAGGGGAAGTGTTGCTTCCGAACGGCCAACACGCAAACTCCGCCAACACTTCGTCACACCTCTGAAATGCAGCCTCGCGGTCCTCGTACGTCAGCCGACCAAACGCGTTATCAAGCACGCTCGCAGCATACGCCGCGCAGGCAAGGCAGACCGCGCGCATCACTCTGTTCTGCGTCCCCTCCTTATCCAGCGCGGTGGGTGGAATACTAGAGGTGGCTGCTGTCAGCAGCGACACCACTCGTGTGACAATAGAATCTTTGGTCCGCACATCGGCCACAGGGTGGGTCGCCATGTCGAATAGGAGGAAATTTCGTTTTTCAGTGCGAAGCACGCCCTTGTCGACGAGCCCTTTTGCTAGGCGCTCCCGAACTTGCTTGAGTTGGTATCCGATTTTCATGACGTTCCATGTCTCACCTAGAGATACAAGCGTTTGTCGGTCGGATACTTACAATGCCCCAGACACTCAGTACTCACCACTCAAAAGGTCGATCCAGCTGTTTATCGTGAACTTGTCATTGTCTTGCGCTTTCATCATTTTGAGTGTCTCGTCGAGTATTGTCTCCCCTGTTGGTCTGTCATCTATGACCTCCACCATACGGTCTGGCAGAGGATTCTTCCGTCGATTCACATCCTTGACGAGCGCTATCCGACGGCGAAGCGCGAGTTCGATAAGAATACACCCCCGAAGAGCGTATGAGATGCTGTCATTCCAAAACGAGAGGTAGCCCTGGCGAACAATGAGTTACGCGCCGCAAAGCAGCAGGAAACACGACGGGAGAAGCGATGCATAGGGATTGCTTGAAACATCCATTGCTGATGATCCTGGCGCTCGTGCTGCGCATGGCTCGCACGCGTGGATGGGAACAGAGCGAACAAAAAAAAATCGACGTTGGCGACGTACATGCTTGTCTTTCAGGCCCAGCAGGAGCACTTCCTCCATAATGGTGAGACGGGGCAGCTTGCCCCCTCGGCTGCCATCCTTGTCTTGCTCCAAGTCGCGCGGGTCGAACGCAATTTTATTTCCGCCCTCGAACGCAGAACCAGCGTGGGTGGTCACCGCGCCATTCGAGGCCGAGCCGTTGGTGTGCCAACCTGAGCCATTCAGATCGTCCTCCGAAACCGAAGTAGAAGTGGCTACAACACGTCGACGAGAGAGTCCGGCGGCGGTGTTCATGGATCCACAATTTGCATAAAGCGAGGTATGGGATGAGCCGAATGAGGCGGGACGCAAATTAAAAAAAAAAGAGTTGAAGGACCGATTTGTGTCGAGGATGGTACAGTGTCAAAGAAGAGGCGTCGAGAGGCTTACTACCAGTTTCGGTGACAAGTATCGCACGGCCCGGCCATTCGGTTGCAACCAACATTTACTAGCGACCTCTTTACCAGCGAACTTTCGACGCATTTTTTGGTCTGAACATCCCTTGTATTCGTTATTTGAACACTGACACACTAGGCTTGTAATATACCGTGGGCGCATTCGTTTCAGCCCAATACGGCCTCCTTACTCTTCCACCATCGTATCGTTACCAATGGATGTGGTAATGCCATCGCAGGGTCTTTTAACCCATCGCCTTCTCTTCCGGTCAGTCCGCAAAGTATGATATCATTCAATCACGCTACTCTGCACTGAGCTCTGACCGCTGTTCGTACTCCTATTTCTTCATCTGATTCCCACACCGCTAATCAGCGCTATTCGCGGCGAACCACCGCCCTGCAGGTCCCGCCGCCCATTTGGCCTTCTGACATCTTCATCTCTCCCAGACACCGATCAGGAGCTCCCCGGCATAGCACCAGTCCCCAGTGTGCCAATTTTGCGCCAATTCTCGGTCGCTGTCTTTGTTTGGGAGTCGACCCGCCGCATAGTCGGCGGTAATGATAACGAAACCCTTAGACATAAAGGACGAGGAACGCCCACTTACGGCCGCTGAATGCTGCGGCGACTGGGAGGCCTATCAAGGCTCAGGTTCTGCGACGCCCCATGACCCAGGCTCTGACATACCCTTTGTGTGAGAGCAATTATTCACGGAAATGACGTAGCCGCGCGCGTGTGCTGCGCACGTGAGAGGTGATGCGACGGTTTTCCGGATGGCTTTTGGACGCAGGCACTCCCGTTCTTGCCCTGACCTTTGAGGCTCCATCCATGCAATCGATCGTCATGTTTCTCCCCACCGGGATGGCTTTGGCTACTCACTCCATGGTTCGGTCTCTCGTTCAGCACACTGCTAGTTTTTTTTTTTGGTTTTCGCCGCCGTTGCTCCGCCGTGGAAGTCTCACTTCCCCGCCAGAAGAAGTGTTTTAATAAAAAAAGGGGGGATTTCCCGGTACGCAGCTTCTCTTGATGCACGAGGAGGGTAATGGAGCGATTTGCACGCCTCACATAAAACTTCATCAATCATACAATCGTTGGTCCTCTCTCCTCGCGGCAGCTCTTACAGCTCCCGTCCCCCCGTGTGCAGGCATACGACCGCTGGATCCTCACTCACATCCAGATCCAGCAGCTCTCGTTTCTTTTCATTCTTAGGCGGTCCCTTGTTTTTACCGCTTCAAACGGACCCCCATCCGCTGTCTTGTCTCCCGGAACTCTCTACCACGTTTTTTAAGACTTTTACGTTCTTTTTCCGTACGCCCGCTGGTTAGCCTCTTTCTCCCTCAATATGTCTTCTACTCGGAGCTGCAACAAGGTAGGTCGTAGCGTTCTTTGGATCCTTTCTTACGTATATTCATTTCCCCCGTAGTTTTGCCTCTCGCTAGACAGCTCGTTTAGTGACACATCAAGCAACACCGTCCACCTCAACCGTTGGTCAGAGGTAGTACCACCCAAGACTGCATTGACGTTCGCAGCGCTATGGGATCCCGAGGAGGGCATGGTCACGTTTTCTGGCGCAGCGCTGCTCGAGCCTGAAAGTCTATCAAGCATACCCTCTCATCCTGACGTATTCGAAGACGATGGTAATTCGGTCATCGCTCTCGATCGTGATTCTGATCGACGGACTACCACGAGCGAAACATTGACCACGTTTCAAGACGCCTTCAAGGCGTTCATCCATCGCACCCCGTGGAACTCGCGAGAGCACCTCAACATCAAGGCAGGACAAGGCACGCCACGGTGTTTGCAGACGCGTGCCTCCTCGACGTTCGATGGGCTGGACGTGTACTCCCATGACATTCAGGTCAAACCGAACCGTGCCTTGCAGCTGTCCTACATCGATCTGATGGACATCGAGACCTCTTTCCGTACGCCCTCTGCGTTCGGAAAGCTCAGACTCCGGTCCGATCTGATGCTCGATGCGCACGGCGCAGAGTCGAAAGAGAGCGATGCACGCAGACCCCCGTGTTTGGCAAGTCTGTGGATCCGATGCTTGCAGCGCGTCTTTCTCACACGAGCGCGCTTCTTCTTTTCTTTCAGAGATCGCGCTTCTCAGAGGCGACGACGACGACGACGACGACCTCCGATCGCGTCGGTGCCACCACCGCCGACACGCTGCTGCAGAGCGCTCGCTCCGCCGAGACGATCGTGTCCGGCTGGTGCAAGGACGCCCCATCCCCCGTCTGCTCCTCCTGGCAATCCTTGCCCCACCGCCGCCGTCTGCTCCGCAAACGTCGGCCTGCGGAGATCCAGGCCCGCTCGCCCACTGGCACGCCTCGAAAGACGACGTCCGAGTCGTCGTCCATGTCCCCGCCCGTCGGCTCTTTATCGTCGACCGCCACCGCATCGTCGTCGACTACCGTGGTGGGAGACGACCTGCACGGTCGGTTCCCACTTCCGGCCGGCGAACTAAGCGCCCGCCCGCCCAAGCTGCGGTTTTCGCTCCTCCGCAAGCGGAGATCGCGTCAGACGTCGTCGTCCCCTGAATCAGAGGGATGGGTAGTCATCGAAGTCACCCCCGTGATTCGACAGCGCATCATGGCGGATCTCGCGCACGATTGATCGTAGGACGTGGATTGGATTGACAGATGCGCATGAACATCAGCAGACTTTTTTTTTTTTTTTTGGAGGTACGTTTCAGATATGCGTCCGTGGTCGTCGGGTCACTTTTTCGATCAATGGTTTTCTCTCTTTTTTTTTTTGAAGCGAATTACGATATTTGCGACGTCACGATGTTGGCTTGGCTGAGGCCACCCTTCAGTTGCCCCCTTTTTTCCTCCCCTACACAGCATACGTGCATTAGACACGGTTCTGAAGCGAATACTCCCTTTTTCGCATATCAACCCATGTTGGTTGTATTATAACCTGAAATGTATCACTACTAACAGATAACTCATGTCTGCAATAAAACAAGCAAACATTAGATGATTCGTTCCACGTTTCCAATTTCCCATTCGTTCGCATGTACTGTCCATAAACCTTTGTAGAATGGTGGAAATATTGTGTACCAGTGGATCCGACCTCAGCGACTTCTACGATTAAAAACAAGTCAAGGACAAGAAACGGTCTGTAAAGCGTCACGTTGGAAACGAGGTGAAGAAAAACTGACGCGTGAATAATTTCTGGGTACCGACCCAATTGGTTCAAAAAATGAAGCAGAAAAAATAACGCCATAAAGAATAAGAGGCGACAGTTGAGCGTTCATGAAAAAAAAAAGGAAACAGAACAGAACAATTACAATTTACTGAATCCCAAAAGTAGTTTTGCATTTTTTTCGATTTTGCTATGATGGGTAATAATCTACCTCCCAATCTCCTACAACGAGGCGTTATCAGCTATGCGCACAACACACGACAAGCATGTTGTCCATACCTTCTGTTATGCCTCGCCATCCGAGATATACGAAGACGACGGCTGCCGTCTCTAGTATTGTCGCGATAAACGATCCATCAACCTTCATTGATGCGCCCTGGGAGATAGTCGTGTCATAGAACACCGCATTGTGATACAAACAATGACGTACACGACATATCACTTTGCTCAGTAAGAAGTAATCCAACTGGCTGAGAATGAAGAGGATGCCTGATATCACGTAATACCATACAGGCTTGACTTCGTTGAGAACGCCTAGTACAATATACAGCATCGTGCCAAAAGAGACGAGCGCGGCGCTATGGGATGTGCCACGTCAGAATCCGAATGGTTTTAAATTGGATGGAAACACATACGCCCCAGGCCATATGCTCGTCAGCACAAAAAGTGGTATGCTGTTGAGTGCGTCAGGTGGATTCGAAGGTCCAAAGGTATTGTTGAACAACAGAGCAATATCGAGAGATATGTAGAGGGTTGCGACGAAAAAGAAGACACTGATGATGCCGAGAGGCTGTTCATAATCATGTGGCTCAGAATTGCTTTGGAGACGACGAGAAACGCACTATCAAGGAGCTCAAGGTACCATCCTCAACGATCTGCGTTGCTACGATTGCATTGCCCAGTAGGACCCAGAATAGGGCAGTAACAAGGCTGGCGTGGATAGCGGTGAGTATGACCAAGCCCTTTGAGCCTTGTTCGAGGATGGAGCCATTGGTCAGGAGTTGGAATATCAACGTCACAAGGTATAGACCAAGGAATATGCGAAGTTCGGATCGTCCTGTAAGAGTGCGCCATGTGAGTCATGGAGACAATGAAACCTCGTGAGACCCAAATAATGTAGACCTCCGCGGGAGAACACGGAATGTTTTTTAAATAGAAATATACCGAGTTCGAGAACGTACCGACTGCTGCCTTTCTCCGACTGGCGAAAACGATAAGAGCGACGACCACAAAAACGCTTAGGCCACAGGCAATAATGTTGGCTATGTTTCCGAGAGAGCCGTTCGTCTGAACGAGAGGTATCCCACATTCTGGGTTCACGCCCACTGGCGCCGTTGCTTGATTAGCTGACAGGCCGGTGAGGAGGGTATTGTTCGTGTCGAGTACCTGATCGAGGCGATCGATCACATTGAAGAAGTTTGCATGGCTGAAAACGAGGCTCACCTGCTTATAAAACAGGTTGCACCAAGTATATGACGGCACTTGGGAACAGAGCGTTGAAAAGTCGCCGAAGCGCATGTTTGATATGCGTGAAGAGAAAGCCGGATGTACAAGAGAAAGGCAAGGAAAAGACGCGCGTGTGTTCGGCTAGGAATCGATGAATGGTATACTGGGAGAGATACAAGGAATTATTGACAACCACAACGCTATTAATTTTGCGGTGGTTGATGCGTTCGTACAAGTCGTCAGGTAGGTTCGAGAACAAACAAATCAATACAAAAGAACCGAGTTTCATGACGACCCGGTAAGCGCTTACATGTTTGTGTCTTGGAACCCGTTAGCGCGGGTATGCACAACGAAACGTATTGGATCGTCCAGAAAAACGTCACGCCGTGGAGTAATGCGAGAAGGAGGAGGATTTGGTACGTATATCACACCACTGATAGTAACCACTCTTTGGTTTCCTGCCAAAGGTTTACTTGACACCTTAAAAAACACCATTTTGAGCGATGCTACAAAATTACATTTTTCGTTCATATATGTTTTACCTTGCCAGTTGATTATTGTCAAACATATGTTGAAGCACCTACGTATGGTAAGGTCGTCATGCATCCGGACAGGAGTTCATTGGTTACCATCAGCGTTGTACTAGACACCGCTTAGTGAGGTCGGAGGAGATTATTCGGAAAAATGACCGGACTGATACGAGGCCCAAACTTTTTTGGCCATGACAGTCCCAGGCTACTATCAGGTGACAACCTTCTCCCAATCAATGTATTCTCCTACTCATGTTAATTTTGTATCAGGCGCTTAGACCGTGCACTTACCATTGATGTGAATTCGGGGGCGGGACACATAAATATGAGGGCCTGCTACCTGTATCCAACCTGTATTGGCCCCCCTTATCATGGTTCCTCCATCCAACGTCTCTTCATCCAAAGTTGAGTATCGCCAGCTAGGTACATCTGGGCTCCATGTCTCTGTTCCCATCGTAAGTTTATGCACACTACTCCGCGGTCTCTGATTAAGGGTGTCATTCATATAGTTGGGGGCGATGAGTTTTGGCTCACCAAAATGGAGTGTGCGTATGGCCTTGTTACGCCGCGAGGCCATAGCCTCATGACGTTACCCTCATTCAGCCGTGGGTCCTGGAAGAGGAACCATCTCTCGCGATCATCAAAGCTGCGTGGGACCTCGGTATTAATACGATTGACACTGCGAATGTCTACTCCAATGGCGAGTCAGAACGCATTGTGGCTAAATTTATCAAAAAGGTACCAGCGTACTCGTTCCTGAATCAATATGTCCTCTTTCTCACATGATTGCTAGTATCAAATACCCCGTCACCAGCTTGTTATCGCAACGAAATGCTTCGGCCTTGTCGCTAAAGATCCCGGCATTCGGTCGAGCGTCGTGCCCGGGCTTGATAAACTCCCTGAATACATTAATCAACAGGGACTCTCCCGTACAGCTATCTTCAATGCCGTTGAAGCCTCACTTTCCCGCCTGGAAACGCCATACATTGATCTCCTCCAGATCCACCGATATGACTCTCAGGTCCCCGCTGAGGAAACAATGAAAGCACTCCACGACCTCGTTCAGAGTGGCAAAGTGCGCTACATTGGCGCAAGCTCGATGCGGTGCTGGCAATTCGCCCACTTGAACGAAGTGGCAGGTAGGAATGGTTGGACCAAGTTTGTCAGTATGCAAGACGAGTACTCGTTACTTTACCGTGAAGAGGTATGTTTCCCTGCCCACATGCACTGACGAGCCATCTGACGTGATCTAGGAGCGTGAGATGTTGGCTTACTGTAAATTCAATGGAGTCGGGGTCATTCCCTGGGCACCACTAGCGGCGGGCGACCTTGCCCGTCCCGCAGGCACGGAGTCCGTTCGACTTAATTCGTCCAAAGGTACCATATTCGAGAAGAAGCTTTCGGCGGCCGACAAGACTATCGTTAACCGCGTCGAGGAACTTGCAGAGAAAAAGAATGTGAAGATGGGTCAGATTGCATTGGCATGGGTCGGCCAGAAAGTTGCAAGTCCCATCGTGGGTGTAAACTCTATTCAGAGGTTGGAAGAGAGCATCGTGACTGGGCTTGAGTTGACACCAGAGGAGGTGGCATATCTCGAAGAACCGTATGCACCCTTGAATTTTCACCGTCACGATCGCTGATTATCACCGATAGATACTTGCCAAAGCCCGTCCGTGGTCACGCTTGATGGCGAAATTGTACGTTGTAGGCCCACCTTGTATTGCCGTAAAACTGTATCATCAACCTGCGACTTTCATGAGGCAGACGGAGCCCGCCCTTCGACCCAAGGCCATCTTGACATGGTCGTGTTGCGTGTCAGCAGACTAAGCTGGATGTCTATGTTAAAGTAACGCAGAATTGGCAACTCGTCCTTGTCACTGCCGATATCGACTATTGTCAGTTGCGGTCAAGCCGCAGCTGCGCCATCACTTAACGTAACACATGATACCCTATCATTTATTTCGTACGTCGTGAATACCGACATACTTTTTTTTTTTTGCCTGCCCTCTGAGTCGAGAGCATGCATTCCCGTAGCTTACCGTACGAACACTTCAACTCGTTGCCCGAACTACCCCGAGGTGAGATATCTTTTACTTGGTGTCTGACCTACCTTCTGACGTTGTATCGTAGATCGCTTGTCTAACTTCCTCGTGCTTGTAGCCACATTTTATTCAAAGCGACCAGCGGGAAATAATCGAGATCACGATCGGCAAACGGGGCCATTTACGTCCTATAAAAGGCAGCGGTCCTTATCCAGCATAACAAGTCCGCTCTTAAGCTTCTTCATGTTCATTACATTCCTCTTGTTCATGACCAGCGTATTGCTGCGTTTCTTGCCAGATGTTCTTTTTGTCACCGCATTCAATCCGCTTGCGTACCGAATAACTGTGGCTGTGTGCCCTGCCATAGACAGGGCTCTTCACCAGACCGTAAATGTTACTATAGGTGAGTTCACTTTAGCTGCATATATGCGTCACCAAAGTGTACCATTTTCTGTAGAATACGTCGATGTCAATCCCTCTGCAAATACGACCATATTAATGGTACACGGTTGGCCGAGTCTGTGGAGTAGTTGGGGCAAGCAGATTCAGCACCTCGAGGTACCCTCGTAATTGCGGCGATGGGGTCACTTCTTACTTTAATTTTTTCTAGAACGATTATCGTTTGATCGCCGTCGATGTCCGCGGATTCGGAGGATCCTCCCATCCCTCCGACATTCAATCCTCAAGCACCATGGCGGACGTCACGGGAGACTTGACATGTGTTCTCGAGCATGCAGGAGTTTCGTCTGCAATCTGCATGGGGTACGTTCTGTCCACGGGATATAAAATGCTCTGAGCTCTCCCAGCCATGATTGGGGTTCGGTTACATGTTATGAAGCTGCGAGAAGACGTCCGGACGTGTTCTCTGCTGTGATCGGGGTGACAGTTCCAGTGAGTCTAAGACGAGTACGACCCCCGTCTATCTTCTTATTTGCACAAGTACCGCCATGGCTCGAACCAATTCCAGTCGATTGAGAGGACGTCAACACTAATCCCTACGCTCTCTTATCAAGTTTTCTTTGCCAGAAACACATCCGAAGCCATCGCCCAGTTAAATAAAGACATTAAACGCACGTTGAGAGGCACGTTGAGAAGCGTCGCGAGTCCTCCGCCGGGTGCATTTTTGCGTAGTCGGGAAACCTTTATGGGGGCATGGGATGGAATTGAGGCATGACTTTTCGCAGCTTCCCGTCAGCTCCTGCTACTACCGCGGTTGCTAGATCCCTCCCATTCCCTTCTTTTCAAGTGAAGAAGAAGTTTACTTCATCGAGAGGTTTGCCAGACAAGGATTTGATCATTGTATGATTTTCGGTGATATCGTTTCGAGTAGCTGACAATGTTTGCATGAAGCACTTTTTTTCTACGCCAATGGCGTAGGTAGTCTAAATTTACCACTGTTCCGTGTATGCTAACGAGGTTTTACCTCAGAACAAGTACGCAACATGGAAATCCGCCCATGAACAAGGAAATTTCACAATACCACAACCCGTGCTTTCTGTGCTCCCTCTTGAAGTGTGTTGTTGAAATATGTGCTTAGATTGTCTGATTCATTCCATTAAAGGACCCTGTCGCAGATTGGGTGATGGTAGCCGAGTCATCAAATGTGGCTCAGTACCTGCCACAGTTGACCACCCAGGTACGCATACATGCTCACTCTGATGCTAGTCAGGCTCTCACACGTCCATCTTTGTAGACAATGGAAGGTGCACACTGGCCACACATGGAATTCCCAGCCACGTTCAACACAATCGTGGACAATTGGCTCTCAAAAGTGGGGTTGAAGAGTGAGGTGAGTGAGAATACGAACCCACTAGTGGTTCAGGGAGATAAGTGGGAGCATATCGTGAACGACGAGCTTTAACGATCCTTTCGAAAACGGCTACTGGACGATGGACTTGCAACTCACTTTTCAGCAACTGTGACTGCCTGCGGGTGTACGATACCGGATGAAACGATGTATATAGTAGATTCCAACCAGCAATAGCATGAAACAAGACAGACACTCTGTAATCGATCTGAGGTTGGATGGCCTTAGGTGGTACTTCATTCACCGACCAACTGCTCATTGTGAATGCCTAGATTAGCCAAGTCGATAGCTGGGGGACGGAATTTTTATTCAATGCAAAGATATGTTGGTAGTATGAGCACCGTGACGGCCGCATCATGGTGGTCCCCGGGTGGGACTCGGACTTACCCGTAATCGTCGTGATTTCATTATTGCCTCCCCACCGAGAGATCGGCACAACAGGCGAAAGTAAATGCCCAGCCAGCATATGCTTCAAGTTACCTAGCGATGTCTCGTGTCGCTCGACCTGTTTTATCCGACCAGAAAAAAGTATGCCAGATCACCAAGTTCGCAAGCAACTTCTTTCCTCAGAGGTTTTGGCTTAATACACATGATGCGGCACTATGGTTCCAAATAATAGTACAGCTTTGGTTCGATGATATGCGATCTGGTGCCCGGTGTCAGTACTTCA
This sequence comes from Boletales sp. KT-2023a, assembly GCA_038090395.1. Classification (NCBI taxonomy): domain Eukaryota; kingdom Fungi; phylum Basidiomycota; class Agaricomycetes; order Boletales; species Boletales sp. KT-2023a. The sequence goes on along the minus strand of JBBPMP010000169.1, from coordinate 11,943 downwards.
TAAGTACACCTGATGGGGTAGCGGAATAACACGACAGACACTGACAACAACCCAGGAAAAAAAAAAGAGGGCAAGAAACTAGACTCCGAGATGAATATACAAAATGCGCTGGTCAAGCGGTACGTTCTTCACCGACTTCATTGTCTTTCGCAGCGCACACGCTGCGCGCGTATGATCCAAGCGACCCGAATCGTCCACCATGTGCTTATAAAACTCGGACGTGATCTTGTGCACCGCAGCGTCGTCCACGATCCACATCGTTCCGATCACGGAGCGGAATCCTGCAAACTGCATCGCGGCCGCGAGATGGATGGCCTCGTCCGGGCTCTCTTCGTCCCCGACGGTCGTATGACAGGCGGACAGGTACGCGAACTCCGACTGCCGCAGATCGCATTGGGCGATGTGATGCACCGTGAGGCGTCCGTCATGGAGCACGAACGCAGAGTCGAACGGCCGCTTCTTTTTTGGGATGCCATGGCAGGCGAGGTGCAACCATTGACTCTTTCCCAGCTCCTCCACGACCTTGGAAATGCACGATGCTTCGCCTTCGATGTGCGTGCATGTGGCAAGTCCATCAACACATTGGGCAATACTAGCTAATTCGGCGCTGACAGAAAGGAGTTTGTCCGCCCCGGCAGCCTCTGCCACACCAACAATAAGAAAACGCTTCTGTTCCGTTGACGGATTCGGTATGTAGTGCTGTCGAGCCCGAATGAGAGCACTCAGAGATGGGATGTAAGATGACGTATACAGGGAAGATAGCCCTTGCTGACCTTCCCGATACGGGTTGGCAGCATGTAATGGCAAGAGGGAGAACTCGGCGGTAGGACACCACCAGATACGAGATTCAGGCGGACATTTGCTGCGAAGGGTTTTGAAGATGGGGAAAACGACCTTGTCCCACAGCTCTCGTAAAAATTCTCTGAGGTCTTTCGTCACGCTCTTCTGTTTTGCAGTTCGGATCAAAGCATGGAGCTTTGATGAGAGTGCCCGAACATCCTGTTTTGCAACTGACAGTGGGATGTGGACGGGATCCGTATCGAAGAAAACAACAAGCGCATCACAGCTGTAGCTGCTCGCGTTCACAACAATGACAGGTCCATGGCTGGCCGCGCATCGGAGATCGGTGAAGAGTAAAGGGAGGAGGAATCGAGAGTGACCGGGCAACGTGCGAATGTTGGATACAGCTTTTTGCAGCTCGAGGTTCAGGTGGCATACTCGATCGTGTCGATCTGCACTGGGTGAGTCGAGAGCGTTGCGAATAAGTGAGGTCAAGCGTATGAAATCGGTCGCCAATGCCTTTCCCGTTGGGCCAAGCGCGGACACATCATCAATCTGAGAACGGATGCGAACGAGTTGGTTCCAAAAGACACCACGACCTTGCTCCAGCAACTCAACTGCCTTCGTAGGAGATTGTGTGCGAAGGCAAGCGGAGAATGCATCCACTGCGAGCGACGATGCGAGGGCCTTCAGAACCGGAAGATGTTGAGGTAATGTTGGAAGTGCAACGACGTGCTGCGTGAGTAGTTGAAGGGCTGTTTCGTATGCAAGGAGTGTCTGGGGGTGGTGAATAGCTTCAGCGGCTTTGATCCATTCTTTTGCAGTGGACAAATCCTTCAAAGATACTGTTTGCAACCCCCGGGTTAGATCTGCGTAGAGACGAAAAATCTCCTCCAGGTCCTGTGGATGGCCAAACTATTGGAAAGGAATGAGCTGCATGTCATCTGGGTAAACTGTAAATTTGTACTTTCTGGTATCGAATAAAGAGACGAGCTGTTAGATTCTTCAATGACCTAGATCGATCAGGGTGACCCGGTGGGCGAAGCGACAGTGCCTCTTGGTCGAGAGCAATTACTTTGTTGATATATTCCATTGCACCAACGTTTTCGTACCGAATAGTAATATATACCGCAAGGTTGTTCAAGGATGCCGGCCGATCGGGGTGACCTGCTGGGCGAAGTGCGAGTGCTTCTGCTTCGAGGGTAATTGCTTCATCAAGGTCCGCTGAGCCACATAATGCCTTAGAGCGAGTAGCGAGATGGCTCGCGAGGTTGGCTAACGACTTTGACCGAAGGGGATGACCTGGTGGGGAAAGTGCGAGCGCTTCTCGATCAAAGAAAAGAATTTCATCGAGGCCGTTCTTTCCACCGGCAACAAATGCTTGCTTGGACATGAGATGAGATGCGAGATTGAGCAAAGAGATAGGCCGATCAAGGTGACCTGGCGGGCGAAGCGCGAGTGTCTCTTTGCAGAAAATAATCGCCTCATCAAGGTCTTGTTCTACGCCAAGATGTTGATGTCGAGTGTGAAGATGGGTTGCGAGATTGTTCATGGCGATAGGCCGACCGGGGTGATTCGGTGGGCAAAGTACGACATCCTCTCGGCTGAGGACGATCGCCTCATCAAGGTCATCCGCTGAACCAATTCGGTTGAACCGAGTGCAAAGATCTCTGGAAAGATTCGTCAGACATACGGACCGCTCTGAGTGGCTTTGTGGACAAAGTGCGAGCGCCTTGCGACCGAGATTGACGGCTTCATCGATGTCCTCCATTTTCCCGAATTGTTCATATCGGGCTGTGAGATACATCGAAAGTTGTGCCAAACAACTCATGCGTGTGTCTAGGGCGAAGTTACCGCAACGAGGGAGTGCTTCACGAGCAAGGGCAATCGCTTCATCGATGTAGCGCCTCTCTCTGTCGCACTCAAACTTGTTGCGCGAGTTATGTGCTCGACAGAGTAAATATATGGCTGGTAGACGTGTATCATTTCCCTGGTCTTGACATTCTAGACGGAAGACGGAATCACCTTTGGGGCTGCGGAGAAATGACCCAGACAACTGCCAGATTCCCCAAGACAATTGCAAGATTGCCCAAGACAACTGACAGATTGCCCAAAGCCGGGAGTACATGGCAGTCAACATGCGCTTGAAACAAATGTTGCTTTCGGGAACTGATTATGGGCAAAGTTTCGATGTGAGAGAGGCAGTAGCGCCCACGCGGGCAAAGCCAAGGGGCAGGGGCAGTGACGCTCGGTTCCGAATTGAATAGGTTTATCTTCGGTACATAACAGGCTACTCGCGCCCAGCACAGGATCACAAAGGCGCATCTCCAAAGTTGTTGCAGCGATAATGCGCATCGGTGGCAGTTCGCATCACCAGCAGGGTGGAGAGTCCACCATGGTATGGCATTCCTGTCAAAAAAAAGGCATAAACCTTCTTTTCCCGGAACGGCAAAGTGGAGGGTAAGATAGATCGCGAGTGAGGGCTCAACAGCCAAGTTTGTATCAGTTTGGAAAGTCAAGAGAGACCAACCAGGCGGTCCACGCCCGTGAGATATTACAGCACGTCATACATACGGGATATTGCGATGGCAACCCTCATAAGCGTAAGTTGGTCGTGGACAGTATTGAACTTTGGCAGAGTTCAACATTTAGCCAGTATGTTCAACCTAACTACTTATTGGTGTTTGTAACTGCCTTGGGCATTTAGACTAATTGAAATCTGTAGGGGTCTGCGAAAAAATAATTAGTTAGTTCATGAGGAAACAGGACGGACAAAAGCACAAAGATGGAATTTTACATATTGAATGCAGGCTGAGCTGAATGGGGGCTGAATGGGGGCTGACAAGATAGAGAATGAGGTGCCACACAACGAGTTAGCACATGAAGGGGCGAGAGTGTGTGGTTGCACATTTGCATGATGGAGCGAAAAGGCAGTGGCAAGGTGCACTCAGACTAGTATACGATTAGGGCATGGTGTGCGTGAGTGCACGAGGGCGCGGTGGCGCACATGGCAGGGGGTGAGAGAGCAATGGCGCAGTGCGAGCGTGTAGTTGTGCATTTGTGTGAAGGAGAGAGGGGGAAGGCAAGGGTGGGCAATGCGAGGCAGGAGGGAGACGGCCAGTACTGTTGCAGAGTATGTTCACAGTAATTCATTTTTCATATAACCTTGCAATAGACGTTCTCGTCTTTCTGTCACCATGTCACGACACACTTTGTAAATTAGTTTGATAGTTAATACAAATCATTGATGAATACATCGAGTTTCGAAACAATGCCGCAGAGCGTATGATCAATGCTCCCTGCGCAGCCGGCGAGCAAGAGCAAGATCCTTGGGTTGGATGGTAACCCGCTTGGCGTGAATTGCAGCCAGGTTGGTGTCTTCAAATGAGACGAGGTACGCCTCCGAAGCCTCTTGCAACGCCATGACAGCCGATGATTGGAAGCGTACACCAGCCTACAATTATTTGATCAACGTCGTCCTCCACGGAGAACGACAAACACACATTGAAGTCCTGCGCAATTTCGCGGACGAGACGTTGGAACGGCAGCTTGCGAATGAGAAGCTCGGTCGTATTCTGGTAGCGCCGAATCTCGCGGAGGGCAACCGTCCCGGGACGGAATCGGTGTGGCTTCTTCATGCCACCAATGTGACCCACCTGCGAAAGGTGTGTCAGTGAGCGCGCGCAATGTAGTGGAAAGCGACATACCTTGGCCGGTTTACTGGCAGACTTGACACCATATTGGGACAGGGGCCGCACAGTTGCGACCTGATAGCGAGGTTTTTTTACCTGCATTAGGGTGAGTAGATTCATGGCACGATCGACCCAAACCGACCTACGGTTGACTTGCGCGCAGTTTGCTTGGTACGTGCCATCGTTGGAGGAAGGAAGGACTGCGGGGCAACGTGTGGATTTAAATGCATCCTCGCGTCGTGACGTGACGCGCAGTGATATCAAAGGTGAGGGCACAGTGGACATCACCTTTCAGCGCTTTGATTCGGGTATCCAAGATGTTTGATATTGTGTTCTGCGCATAGATGGATGAACAATAGCAATGCAGACGCTTTAGAACGCGGACTTGTCAAGCTCGAGTTGCCAGAGTCACTAAGAAGCCAGTCAATGAGATGACAATATCATCACGTTCGTGGTAGACGCGATGCTCGGGGACCAATGGGCAGACCACAGGATGATCGGCAGTACGTTGAGAAACCACCAGAGAGTGACATTGACAGAAGTTCCGCTCCGCTCAAGCTCAAGCTGGTTGTTGTTGTGAAAGGAAGTGTGGATCTCACGTGAGCTCGTCGGCCCTTACCGAACGGGGTAGCTTGTTTGAATATGCTGCATGGCACTTACCGCCTGCTTGCCATGGTGCTGAACCAACGCGAACCCTCGCATCATGCAAGGAGTGTTGCACCAGCCTTTTGCAGTCTACCCAAGATCACGGCCTATTTTCTCGATCCGGGATCGGTACACACAGCGTAGGTTGTCGGAGGAGTGCCAGGGTGACGGTATATATGAGCGAGCTTGCGGAGACGGTACTTGACATGGTTAGGCTTTGGGACCGGTGAGTATTTGTGGTGGTCACAATGGTAGAATCCCGTCAACTTACCCTCTCTGCTGACAAACCTTCGTCTGGTACGTCAATCTGATTGGTCAGAATTAGTCATGGGCTGACGAACGCGATCTAATACGTATGACTAGTCTGATGGCACGTTCATATGCATTTCTTTGAACCTACTGATTTGTTGACCAGGGAGTGTCATGAGGCCCCATAAAGGCAGCGGGCTCAAGTCGCTTGTCTCTCCAGTGCCTACTTTTCCTTTGGCCCATCATCATGTCAAACATGCTCAAGGTCCCATACCGACAGCTCGGCAAGTCCGGTCTTCGGGTCTCTGTTCCCATCGTGAGTCCGGCACGAAAGACCTTATAGACCGTCTGATGAAGTTTTCTAGCTCGGCGCAATGAGTTATGGCTCATCGAAATGGGGTGTATGCAGTCTTGATCCCTGAAATCTTACCCCCATGCCTGAATCTTGATCCTCTAGGCCTGGATCCTCGAAGAAGAACCTGCCCTCGAGATCCTCAAAGCCGCATGGGACACGGGCATCAACACGATCGATACCGCCAACATGTACTCCAACGGTGAGTCCGAGCGCATCATTGCTAAATTTATCAAACAGGTACCGTTGCGCGTACCGCTCCTTTGTTCCGTCGCTCATCGTTGTCCCTAGTATCAAATCCCCCGCAACCAGATCGTGATTGCAACCAAATGCTTCCATCTCGTCGCAGATGACCCCTCCATTCACATGATGCTGACTCCGGGACTGAGAGAACAGCAGCGGTACATCAACCAGAGCGGCCTTTCGCGCGCGGCCATCTTCAACGCGGTCGAGGACTCGCTCGCTCGGCTGGAGACATCGTACATCGATCTCTTCCAGATCCACCGGTACGACTCCAACGTGCCCGCGGAAGAAACGATGAAGGCGCTCCACAACCTTGTCGAGAGCGGTAAAGTGCGCTACATCGGGGCGAGCTCGATGCGGTGCTGGCAGTTTGCGCACTTGAACGACGTCGCGCGCAGGCACGGCTGGACTACGTTCGTCAGCATGCAAGACGAGTATTCGCTGCTGTACCGCGAAGAGGTGGGGTTTTTTTTTTACTTGGGTCAGTGAGGACGACCTGCTGATGGGACATAGGAACGCGAGATGTTGGCGTACTGCAAGTTCAATGGGATCGGCGTCATCCCTTGGTCACCTCTTGCAATGGGACACCTCGCTCGCCCAGTTGGTACAGAGACCACGCGACAGGACTCGTCAAGGGGTACGGCCATGGAGAGGAAGCTTGCAGAGGGTGATCTGACGATTATTAGCCGCGTAGAGGAGCTCGCGAAGAAGAAAGGTGTCAAGATGGCTCAGATCGCGCTTGCATGGATCAGCCAAAAGGTTGTGAGCCCGATCGTTGGTGTCAGCTCCGTCGAACGAGTCAAGGAAAACGTCGTAGCGGACATCACGCTCACACCGGAGGAGGTGACCTATTTGGAAGAACCGTGCGTATACTGCGTTGAATCACCTCGTTAGTTTCTTCATGATGATGATAGATATGTGCCGAAACCGGTTCGCGGCCATGCTTGAAGTGACTGTACGTGTCGTCGATGCTGATGTCTGTATAACATAATTGTATACACGATCATGCAATAGAATAATTCCTGCAACTGCGCTGCAGTGACAGGGAGTTTGGGGATGAAGTGAGCTGACACACGATTCATTTCGTCAAATTGGGATGAGTCAGGAGTATATCTACAGCAGATCCTGTTGTGGATCCTTGTATACCACGACAACGACGCCCCAAGTCCAATACCGTCAGCTAGGAAACTCCGGGCGCAGTCTCCGTTCCCATTGTGCGTCACGTTCGGTCCAATGATACCCCTCCCTAACAAAAGACGTACTGTCCGGCGTCATCCATGTAGTTGGGAACGATGAGCTACGATTCCTTGAGATGGATAGTACGTACCTTCTTCGACACAAGCATGTATCCAACCCTGTGCTCGTTGTGGGTCCATCCCTCGAAATCCTCAAGGCCGCATGGGACCTCGGCATCAACACGATCGACACCGCCAACATCTACTCCAACGGTGTATCCGAACGTGTCGTCGCCAAATTCATCCAACAGGTACACATATCGCACATCCGCGTCCACCCGCTCATCGTCTTCCAGTACCACATTCCTCGTCACCAGCTTGTGATCGCGACCAAGTGCTTCGGGATCGTCCTCGACGACGTCGCCGTGCACGAGCATGCCACACCCAAGGCCAGACAGCAAGCGCGCTACGCCAACCAGGTCAGTCTATCCTGCGCAGCCATCTTCAATGCGGTCGAGACCTCGCTGGCCTGGTTGGAGACGTCGTACATCGATTTTCTGCAAATCCATCGGTATGATCCCAACATGCCCACAGGAGAGATGATGAAGGCGCTCCACGACCTCATCGAGAGCGGCAAAGTGCACTACATCAGGGCGAGCTCGATGCGGTGCTGGCAGTTTGCACACCTGAACGACGTCGCGCGCAGGCACGGCTGGACCACGTTCGTCAGCATGCAAGACAAGTATTCGCTGTTGTACCGTGAAGAGGTGGGTTTTTTTTTGTTGCTTGGGCCGGTGTGGACGGCCTTCTGATGGGACGTAGGAACGTGAGATGTTGGCGTACTGCAAATTCAATGGGACCGGTGTCATCCATTGGTCACCCCTGGCAGGCGGTGATCTCGCCTGTCCGATTTGCACCAACAGTGCGCCACTCGAGTCGACCAAGGGCACCCCATCCGAGAGGCCACTCTGAGAGGCGGACCAAACGATCATCGACCCCATGCAAGAGCTCACCCAGAGGAGGGGCATCCAGATGGCTCAGATCGTGTTGGCCTGCATCAGGAATTTGACACCGCGCTTAACCATGCTTATCTGAACTTAGTCATACTTTTTCGGCCGCGTCAAGCATGCGGGATGACAAGCAGGACAAGGACAAATAAGCCAGGTACTCAACTTAATTCATACTTTTTCATACTTGGGACAGTGGATAGAAAGGGTGAAAGGTGCTTTTATTGATAGTATCACACCTGTATCGACAAGTAGAAAAAGTAATAAAAGCAGATTTTGCTCGCTTTCCTGAAACCTTACTGTCCCTCCCGCACTGCACACACCTAATTCGATGTCCAGCACCTCGCCGGTCTCTTCGTCTCTGTTGGATTGTGCCCTCGTCTGCCGCGTCCTGCGCCACCTCCGGCGTGTCTGCCGCTCATCCCCATATGCTGTCAACAGCATCGGCAGCACCGATGTCGCGTATGGCTTAAACAGCCATTCGAGCATCGTTGAAAGCGCCTCACATGCAAGCAGCATGCCCTGCCACCGCTCGAACCGCTTCTTGTCCTCCACCGCGGTGCGCAGTCACGCCAGCACGTCATACTGCTTCGCATCGATACCTAACCTCTTGATTGTGCCCGCGAGACAGTTCGCCGCGCCCCAATGCACAGCATCCGTCGGTGGGTCCAACAGCATCCGAAACACGGTCGCCATCAGCTGACCGGTGCGCTCACCGTCAATGCGTGACACCAGCAGCACGAAACCATCATCTGTACCCGCCCCGCCGGCGTCCGGAGCACGTCCACCAGCCAGTCGACCTCCCCTGGATCCGTGTGTGCGACGGGGCAAGGTGCCATGCCGCACGGCCAAACAGGATCGCAACCGCTTCCTTGATTTGGTCCCCTGTCTCCATTGACGGACTCGGCCTGGCGAGGTGCATCTCGAACACGGCGAGCAAGCCTGTGAGGTGCGCCGCACCACGGTGGTCGATCATGGCTACGCCCGCGTCCAACATCGTGTGGCGCACATCCGGTGTGCGGTCGCCCAGCGCGTCATCCTAGATTAGAAATACAAACAATGGCGCCACTTGCGTATCGGAAAAGAGCGGCACGAGATGCGTCAGTGCTAACGCGATCGCGACACGTGTCGGCCGCGGGTCCGTACGATTGATGCTGTCCGCAACCACCATACCCTGTCATAAACCAACATACGCGTTCGCCAGAAGAAGAAAAAGTGCAAGGAACACACACGTACGCATCAAATTCCGGTGCAAGGAGCTTGGCCCACGACTGTCGTCAGACACGGCAACGACCGGCTTTTATCTGAGCCCGAGCCCTCCTAAGCTGGGCCCTGCCCATCACTACCTTGCCTTCATGCTCACAGCGGCTGTTGATGGTGGGGAGGAGGTGAGTGGAATGAACTTGGTGAAAATTTCCACACAAGTCACATATTCGTGACTTGTGACAAACGGTGGCACGGTTCGGTTTTCCCAGTGTACCCACCGCTGCCCCCCTTTCAAAATTTCGCCGGTGAACGTTTGAACGGTGCCACAGCCGATCACATCACCACAACCACGACGAGGTGAGGGTGCTGCGGGGCCTGTAGACTCACATCACCGTAGACCGTCAACGACTGGCCCAGGAACAGCTGGAGATGCAGAATCGGGATCTGGAAAGCTTGACGTCACGCAACCAGCAACTCTATGATTAACAGACGCGTCTCGACATTGACCGTGAGTGCATCCTGGACGAGTTGGATGCGACCAAGAATGCGCTCGAACAGCTGTGCAATGAGACAGCCAATTTGCAGGCAGAAAAGAAGATCTGGGAGGCTCGTCCTTGCCTGGCCGTGATCTGCATCCGATTGACGATGCCTGTCGAGGCATCCAAACATGACTGATCGAGGAAAACAAAAACCTAGCTGTCAACCGCGCGCAACTGTCAGACCTCATGGCCAGCGTGCAGAGAATGCACAACGATCTTGAACGGTCCGGAGAAAATGATCGTAGACGGCTCGAAACGCAGGTGCAGATGATGGAGAACTGAACGTGCGTGTTTTGGGTCTCTGTCGGTCCGTTTTCTGACTCCCGTACAGACAAGATTTCAAGTCGCAGCTGAGCCAAGAACGCGACTGTCCGCCATGTGACGCTCCAGAGGGATATCGACATCAAAGACCTCCAGTCGCGCTTGGACAAGACGGTACGTTCCAGACGGCTGCCGCATGTGTGCATGCTCATCACGCGTGTCTAGGGGGCACAACTGGCACAAGCACGCGAGTCGCTCGTCGGAGTCGAAACGAGCAAGACGCATCTCCAAGAACGGGTCGATGACCTCGCACGTCAACTTCAAGGCAATACTGAGAAACTCGCCGTCTACGAACGGCGGACGAGCGTCGGTACCACCGCACCCGTTGCCGATCCAGAGTTGCCCCGCAAACAGCAGCTCGAACAGGAAGTCGCCGATCTGCGGTATGTTTGCGTCCTACCTTTCAATCAGTTCTAAATTCGTGGTTTTTGTTTGTGGCAGCGCCGTTTTAGTGCTTCTCCCTTTTGTGGACAAAAGCCTCCGCATCCTTGATTGCATATAGTGTGTATATCGTACAATCCACATGTATAGATAAAATCACCGACACCCCAACAGACCCGGAACCAATTTAGTGCACAGGCAGAAAGGTCCAGACCTGGTTGGCCGTCGGGGGATAGCTACCTGGAGTCAAGGTAATCTGTACAGTAAGATAGCCGTAGGATAATTTTTGAGTACGATAGTTACTTGTAAAGTGAATCGGAAAAAGATATCAACTCACGGGAGTATTGTCCTGTCCGTCCGCAAGCGTCCACACATAATAGGAATTGTCAGCTGGAGTGATCCTGAGGCCCACATAATCATCAGTTGATTTTTCGTGCTCCCGGACAATGCTAATGGGGAAGCGGACTAGAAAATTTTGTACTAACTGGTAATCGCCACTGCCGATCACTACTTCAGTCAGCGCCCATTGTATCGTACGGTCCGCTCCGTTGGGGTCCCCTACCACCAAGGATGGGGTGGACTGTCGACAATCCACATTATTATACTAATAAAATAGGCACGGGCTGAAAACCGAACGCACTCACATAAGGATACGTAGAAAATGCACTGGCAAATGTTGAAACCTCTTCGTTGAAGAAAGTAAATTGTCCATAACCGTTATAGGCAATTTCCCACTAGAAACATGCATTCCGTGAATCATCAGAAATTCAGAATACGAGCAAAAATATAGATATACCTGCGACCCCTCCGATTTGCCGTGGATTATGTGCGCCTGAACTTCACTAGTGGCAGACCCAGACAAGTAAGCAGCCTCGTTGGGGTACGCCGTATTTACGATTCTATATGGTACTCCAGAAACGTGAGTAGAAGGCGGTGGCATGATGGTAATCGGATGATATGAAAAACGATGGTGCACGCTATTCACTATCATTTATCAGGTTCGGCTTTATATACCTCAGGAGCTACCTGAAACCGTCGCAGACAGTACTTATTGGGCTCAAAACATTGCGTATGACGGTAACAACTGTTTATGCATGGCCGTGCAAGTTACTGCCGCTGTATCGTCTATGAATGCGCCTTCATAAGTCCATAAATACTTACTGTTTATGCATGACTGTGCAGGTTATTGCCGCTGTACCTATTTTCGGTTCGGTGGAACCTTTTCATTCTTTCAACATTGTTTTGGTCTTATGAATTCAACTTCATGTCAGTCGTGGTCAAGCCGTGGCTGCGTGCTGCGCTGTCAATCGCTGTCGCGCGTGATCCATTGTCTCTTAGTACCTACGCTACATT
>JBBPMP010000168.1:0-42543 GCA_038090395.1 Boletales sp. KT-2023a | reverse complement strand
GGATGGTATTTCCCGAAAGATCACATGTCTCACATCGTTGCAGAGCAAACCCTGGACGCGCGTCTCTACGATGTTTGTTCTCGTGTGTACAGTATCTTAAATGTTTCTACACATCTGTAAATAACCCCCGGTCTAGGTCCGCTATTGTGGTTTGATTTTCTGCATGTATGTATGTCACCGGAATAATATGACTGGGCTACTGATCGGATCACTAGGATATCTGGTATCTGTATGTATGTTAAAACCACGAGATTATTGGGCTGACTTGCAGTACATTTGCAGGGGGGAGTTCCTTCTTCCCTGGTCCAGTAAAGGTGATATTCTACACAGCTTGTGGTCAATATGAATACTCAATTCATGTAGGCGTAAGTGACTTCAACCTCCCTTCTGGCTAACCAATGAGCTTTGCATGGAATGATCATGATCCAATAGCTGTGAGCACAGCCATTTGGTATCTTTTACATCCTTTCACACTAAGGGCAATAGGTAAAATCACACTGACTCTTAGTAGTTGGTCTGGAATGATCTTCATAACCGCTGCTGAATGTGATGTTTCATGCTCAGCTCTGGTGCGTAGCTCACATTTGTGGATGCAGTGGCAATGATCCTCCGCGTATGGGCATTGTACAATCGGTCGAGGCTCGTCCTTGGAACTCTCCTCGCGGTGTATACCATTGAGGTCATTATGGGTGTAGTTGACTATGTTATGTATTCCATTGTCAATACAGGTATGTGCACCGGAGATCCATGTCGTACATAATGCATAACCGGTCCAATAGGTACTGCTCAAATACTCGATTTTACGTTTTGCACGACACAATTTCCCTATGTTCCGGATCTACTGGCGAACAGTTTTCAGATTGCACTCGGGGCACTTATGTGTCTGCTTTTCATTATCCGTCTCATCCGGGAAATATTTCAATCGTACGAGGCGACAAAGCAGATCCATCTGAGTCGCTATGTGAACCTACTTGTAGGAGAAGGCATGGTATACTTTCTCGCGTATGTCCACCTTGCTCTGTACTCGATGCACCCCGCATTACATAATCTCACAGCAACCTCGTGAATGCACTCGTCTGCGTGCTTCTCGACACGGGAAAAATCTCAACATCCGGCGGTATTGTATTCCTCACTGTAAAAATACTGCAAGGCGTTCCTTTGTTAACATTGGTCCCCCGATTCATCCTGAACCTGCGGAAACTGTACGCCCGCGACCTTCAAGGCAGACACGGGAGCGAGATCGATGCGGCGTTTGGATTATCGACAGGATTGGGTCACAATGATGCTGTAAGTGCGATCATGTTCGCGAGTGGGCTACAGAACGAGGAGGGACAGGAAGAATAAATCGAGAGCGCGTGACAAGGATGGAACCCTGAGGATAGGTGCTCTGTGGTCGACGTCATCGCAGTCGTGTTGTGCCATATTTTTTTCTGTATATATTTTGGAGATGGATGCGATCCAGGACGCAATTGTGATATTGCTGAAAGCGACAAGGTGACATGCAATGGCCCCAAGGGAAGGCACGGAGGAGACTACCAACCTTTCCTTTTTTCCTCTCCGCACGCGAGCGCGCAGTCGCCGATAAGACTTGCACTTTGTACTAATCACACAAACCCCCAAAACCATCGCCCTTCTACACATGCACACAAACTAGATTTGACCTTGCATCAGCCACCTTTGGGCCCGAACCCATACGATATGATTTGAGCACATATACGAGACGATACCTACAGTACCATAATGCATGTAATATCCATCAAAAGGCGACCACCTTATAGGACAATAAACACAGATTAAAAATAAAATAAAAAAAGAACTAGGACAGGCATTTTGTGGTCGATGCATTGCAGGCGTATTGTGCCGTATTATTTATGTATATATTTCGGAGAGGGGTGCGATTCGGGACGTGATTATGATGTTACTGAAAGTGGACATGACATCTCTAAATACTATGTTCTGTGGCATCGAGAGGAATCGTTTCAGCCCATGCAGACACCGCAGGAAGTCTGTCGCCTTCCGAATCCCCATTGCGCGAATCCGTGTCTACGGTATCGAGATGCAGACTGAAGGTCCTCTCGCGAGCTAAGACTACCCCGACTCCCCCGGGAACACACAAAGCGCACGTGTCACCCCTATGCTCTGCACTAAGACCAAGACATCTACCGGGCCCGGACTGGCTTCCATCCTCAGGGCAATGTGACACGTACTGAGGGCGACTGTTGGCCGAGCTCTCCAGCGTGTCGTTTAGGGCACTTGCACATTCCCTCTGGTGAGACATGTGATGGTACCAAAAAAAGCCTTTTGCAGGCTGGTCTAGGGGTTGCGAGAAAGCCAGGGGGCAGGGATCTGATTCTGTCTGCAAGTGGTCTGACTATAGTCTTGGTAATTTGCATGATATACGCCTCCCAAACGATTAACGCACAAAGCACCTGCGACGCATCGACCACAGGTACTATCCCAGTTTCATCGTCGTCACCCACCGGCACGCTCCCGTCCTACTACCTGGATTTCTTCATCCTCTGCCTCCACGTTCTGCAGCCCTTCCCCGAACGCCATCACACTGCCAGCACTGCTGTGACCCGATGCTGCAGAAAGACCGGTCCATCCTTGTCGCCCACCAGCACGCTCCAGGTCTTCCACCTGGATCCCTTCTCCATCTCCATCCTCGTTCTGCACCCTATCCGCGATCATGATCGCACTGCCAGTACCGTTGTGACCCGAGGCCACAGACAATCCAAACGGCGTGTCGATCTGGCTTCCGCGTCTGCCTTGGCGGTCGCGAGCATGCAGCTTCCGCACGCCCAATATGAATCGGGGGACGAGCGTGATCAGGGGTATGTATTGCAGTATGACAAACAGGAACGGATACCACCCGGACACCGATATCGGAATGTATCCGGTGTCAATCAGCAAATTCAAGAGCGCGGCCATGAGCATGCTGCTGGATCGTGTGGCGAGATGTGCATCGAGTACGGAACGAAGTGTACGTACACGAAGAAGTATATGACGCCTTCTCTCACGAGCAGATTCACATAACGATTCAGATGCGCGTGCTTCGTCGCCCTGTACATTTGAAGTGATTCCCTGATGAAGTGGGCACTGGCAAGCAGGCACATGACTGAACCGAGCGCAATGTAAGAACCGCTCACCAGTAGACCAGAAAGATGGGCATAGGGAACGGATTGTTGTGTGCAAAATGTAAAATCTAGTATATGAGCAGAGCCTATTCAACATGTTATGTAACATTCATCGCATGGATCCGGGCCACACGTACCTAAATCGCCCTTATAAAGAAAGATACAGTTGACCACAATTGCAATGACTTCGATGGCATACACCACGAGAAGAACAGCAAGAATTATCCTTGATCGACCATACAATGACCACACACGGAGGATCATTGCCACTACATCCGCAGACGTCAGTTATATACCGGAACAGCACATTAGATCTCACGTTCTGCAGCAGCCATGAAAACCATTCCAGTCCACATGGCAAAGATGTGCGTGATGTTACCTAACATCGTCCAGCTGAGAAGGATGTGAAACATACTGAGTGACAGTACGCACAACTGTTGGAATGATTATTGCGGACAGTTCATTGATCAGCTTGGTTGAAGTCAAAGTTATGGATGCTTACGCCTAAATAGGTTAGGCATGACTAAGGCAACAATAGAATATCACCTTTGCTGGGACAGGAAAAAAAGAAGTTCCCCCTGCTAATCGTGCTCTGAGTCAACTCAAAGTATCAAAATCTTGGGTTTTTAAACACACAAAGAACATTCGTGCTAGCAAACTCATCAGTCGTCTACTCCTATAATTGCAGTGGCCTACATACGTGCATGAAATTAGACCGCAATAACGCACCTGGGGGGTGTTATCACAGATTCGTGGAAAGAGATCGAATACACACGAGAACAAACATTGTAGAGACACGTGTCCAGGTGCTGTTCTACAGCAATGTTAGATATGTGGTCGATTGTGGAATGTCATCCACCGACCCAAATATATTCGAGCTACACAGGATTGTATTAGTTTCCCTGTATTAGTATCGTGAATATGTACCCACTTCATCCGAAAGCGTGAGGACTGCTTCGTGGTCTGAAGCTCAGGCTCCCCTGAGGAAACCGATACAGAGATGCGTCACGCACCGTAGTCATATCCCACTGCAGTGAGCAACAGGACTAGAAAGCGCGTGGTCAATAGGAGAAAAGTGGAAACGTGAACCACCATACGACTCGCTTCATTATTGAATAAAATGGTTTGGACGGCGAACTGTAGTGGGGAAGCCATGCACACGAGTTTCAGATATCCTACAGGAAAATGGGGGCCAAACTTACAAGGAAGAAACGAACGGATGCTCGAGGTATAAGCCAGACCCCCGAGGCGGTGGCCGTCTCACGCTGTGGCCAAAGTAAGGCACATCAAGGGTGGGACTATGTCGCTTTCCAATATCTGCAGCCTTGTCCATGATCGGACACAGCCAACACGCGGAACAAGCAGTCGTCTAGCGCGTGGGGGGACCCTGGGTGAGATATCAATCCGCAGTCATCGGCATACTATCCATGGTGCTGAATCGCATGTGCTTGAGGACCATGGTGTACCCGCCCCGACTCCTATGAATATAAGCGAGTCTACGAGTCATGTCAACAGGCAACACGATCAATGGTTGAACGAAATGCCGAATGACACGAGTCTTCGTTTCATTGTGCTTGTGCTAGACGGAAATGTTGACAAAGGAGCCTTGAGTGTGACAACAGCAGATCACCGGAGGCAATAAAAAGATGGTTCTTTAATGCCATGCTGTGCCTTCTATTGGCAAGCACTTGCAAGATACCTCCAGATTCGCTCATACAGCAAGAGACCATGTGCATGTATTAGTGACAATCGCGCTGACATAGAAAGAAACCAGTAACTGGGGCTCGATCAAAATCTCTTCCCTTCCCTACTGGGTGGCACATACTTGTCAAACACTTGCGATATACTCGTTGGCGCAGCCGGGGACGTGGGAAAACGTGCGCACCTGGGCCCAGAGTAGCGGCAATGAATGCAAGGGCGCGGGAGGCTACTGTCGACGAGCGGCCTAGCAGAGTCTGTAACCATGCCATCTGCGGCAAGGAAACGATCGAGCGACTCGCTGAGATTATGTGCGCGCACCTAAGGGCTGTTCTATCGGAAGAGTGTGGGTAAGTAGAGCAGTTACGGCTGAGATTCGGAGAGATTCAGGGAGACTCGGAGGTAGCAAGCCCTTTGCATCAAGCTCTGTATTCGACCCTCTACGTAGTATTCGTTTCGCCCACCGGATTGGGCATACCCGTTCGGTGTGTTGATTTGGTAGTCGGAAGTGTTGAGGCGCAATGTTCCGTGTACAAGAAGCCAGCCCGTGGGAGAATTAGTCAGTCAACAGTTTCAAGCTTCAAGTTGTCATACAATTCTTTGACTGTTCGTGACAATTTTTTTTCGTCAACAGCTATTATGAAATCAAAGAGACAAGCATATAAACATCGGAAATAATCCATTCTGAGGTGGTGAAGGTTTTGTTCAATATTGCTGTATATTGAAACTTGGCAAGAGCGACTCGGACGTCCCTTTGAGACTCGAATCCTGCGCGCGCCGCATCAAGGGTGCCTTCGCTCTAGAGCGTCCTGTAGACCTCACTTTGCGCCTGGATGTGACCCGCATTTCTGGCCGATGTTTCAACCGAGGTAGAGTCTCCGCCATTCTCGGGACGAGCAAATCCTGGACCGCACTGGCTTCTTTTCTGGATGCCTAGTGCGAACCGTGCCAGAGGAGCATACTCCCAATGTTATTCGAGCAGTTAATTCAGCGGTGGAGGTCGTCATTTAGGCCTATTAGGTTTGTCTCTCCGGTATCGCGTTGGTCGTCGTCACACGTGTGAGCTCGCTCTGATTAATATCCATAGATCCCTAGGCCATAGTGCGTGAAGCAAAGAACGGGTACCTTGGTAGCATAGTCAGCTGGCATGGTCAACTGGCGCAATGTGAAGAATTGTAGGTACCATCTTCGCGAGGACAAAAGCGCTGTCAGTATTAAAAAAAAAGAAACATGAGGGAAAGGCATGGGACCCAGGCCTGTAAGTCAACGTCACCAGGGTTTCTCGGATAAGAAAAGTGGCTTCTACTCTGACCATTACCTAGATTTTTCCAAAAAATCGCTGGTCGGGACATCTCGCTCATCCTCCTGACCTAGAATACACCCATACAGGTACCCACCTTTCATAATTGTGCATCATAATCTGACCTCTCCCTCGAATCAATTGCCTATTATGTATATCCTTATCTAACGCGATCCTTCATCCCGCACGGAGTAGTCTTGAGCAGGCTCTAAGCACAAGCGCGTGTCGATAGGCCCAGGCCCTTTCGGTGTGAATTAGGAACTGCACGTGTCAATGACATTGCCGATCAAGGTATTACAAGTTTGTGCGGCAGATTCACAGCAAGATGGCATCACGTCGCTTTTATGTGAATTGTGTCACCCATGCGTTTGCTTATGATCGTGGTGCCCGTCCACCACTGAAGTCTCTTTGCCATAAACTTGAACCAACCCTTCACTTGTCATGATAAATTGATCGTTGATCATAAACCTAGCACTATGAGGGTGATGACATGTAGCCCGTTTCCACTGTATGTGCAATCAACGTTGCACTGGGTTTGTGTGCTGGAATGGGCAATGCTGTGTGTTGCTCCAGAACGTGTGTCTATCAACTTTGGCCTGTGCGTTTCTCATCCATACTGGCTGCGATTTTTCACCAGGTTCATCCTGTAGTTCTATCCGATCAAAAAGTGACCCTGATGGCTGCAATGGAATAGAACTACGGCCTACAGGATGGCAACAAACCTTCCCTGGCAACGCCGGACACGTGGCAAGGGTTTCATGGTAGGTTGGCTGTGATATTATTGGCGTGGCGCCATGTGACATTTAGTGATTCCGCAGCCCGGTCCGGCCTAAATTAGAAGGTTAGCCTGTTGGCAAGTATTCTACTAGTGCCACATCCCCGCTTCAGTCTCCACCATTGATTCCCTACCGGTTTGACTTATAACATGGCTTTGTTCTCAACTCTGTCCGTGAACTGTCTTGGCATGTCAATTTTAACGTATCGATAAGTCTCGGGCCACCGTTCAGAGATTCACTTCGAATGTACAGCCCAACCAGGCGTCTACGCATCAGTCGCTACGGTTGTCTTTCACTTGATCGAGGAGGCTCTTTGAGTATAGAATGCGACGAAACGTTTACGCATGACCGCTACGTCCACTTTTTTTGTGAAGGAAGGCATGGTTCACTTTTTCCCGTCCGTTTTATCCCTCCTTACCCCCTTTTGTATGCGGTTGAACTGCAGACCGAACGACGCACTTGCATTTGGAATTATAACTCTGCTGTTTGCCACCGGAACGTTGTCCTTGTTGGCGTGACGCTTGGGGCCGAGGAATACATGCCTCCATTTATGCTCGCGACCTTCGGTACATTCGTGCTGGGAGACCGACATGGGATTCTGTTTATCCACCGCGCCAGACCGTCATGGCGCCACTAGCGCCATCCGAAACGACGGATCGGAGAAGCTACTGGATGACGAACAAGGGATAGATGGAAGGTTGATTAGTGCATGACAGAGTTCGGGACAAGGCTGGTTCTACTTTCAGGGCGACTTCTACGATGTCCCTAGGATGCATCGACCAACCCACACCTGTCATCGTTCCATCCTTGTCACACACCGCCGTGCTACCGGCCTTCCACTTGGATTTCTTCCTTCTGTCCCTCCTCGTTCCACGGCCTATCCGCAAACATGATCGCACTGACGACGCCATCGTGGCCCGATCCCATTGACAATCCAAACGCCGTGTCAACCTGGCTTCCAGGTCTACCTCGCAGGTCGCGGGCGTACAGCTTCCGCAGGTTCAAGATGAATCGGGGGACCAACGTGTACACGGGAATGGTTTGCAGTATCGCAAAGAGGAATATATACCAGCCGGATGGCAGGACCTCTCCCGTGTCGAGCAACATGATCATGAGTGCACTCATCAGGATGCTGTTGGATTATGTAGCGTGGGTTCACCGAGTACAGAACAAGGTGGAACATACACGAAAAAGTACACCATGCCTTCCCTCACAAGCAGAATCACGTAACGACTCAGATGTAAGCGCCCCGTCGCCTTGTATGTTTGAAACGACTCTCGGATGAAGTGGGTAATGACAAGCAGGCACATGAGTACACCGAGCGCAATCTTAGAGCTGTCCGCCAGTAGAGACGAGACATAGGGAAAGGGTGGTTGTGTGCACAACGTAAAATCGAGTATTTGAGCAGTACCTGTTGAACCTGTCATGTAGTATGCACGACATAGATCTGTGGTGCACATACCAAATTCGCCTACGGAATATATCACATTGTAGACCACATTTACAATGACCTCGATGGCATATACCACGAGAAGAGTCCCAAGTATGATCCTCGATCGATTGTACAATGCCCACACACGGAGAATCATTGCCACTGCATCCACAAATGTGAGTTATACACCGGAGCGGAACCTGAAATCTCACATTCAGCAGCGGCCAGGAAAATCGTTACAGCCGAAATAGCAACAATGTATGTGATATAACCTAATTCCCTTGAGCCGAAGGAACACAAAAGATATCGAATGACTGTACTCACAGCTGTTGGACCATGACAATTCTCGTTGATTAGCCAGAAGGAGGGTTGAAGTTGCTTACGCCTACATGAGTTAAGCATGCTTGTTGGCCGCCAACAATGTATAATATCACCTTTTCCGGACCAGGGAAAAATGAACTCCCCCCTGCAAACGTGCCTAAGTCAGCTATATAATATCAGAATTTCATGGTTTAAAACTCACAGAAACCATCTATCCTAGTAAACTGATCAGCGACCCAGTCATATTATTCCAGTGGCACACATACATGCATGTAATCAGACCACAATAACGAACCTAGATCAGGTTTTATTATAGATGTGTGAAAAAAATCAAGATACATACGAGAACGAACATCGTAGAGACGCGTGTCCAGGGTTTACTCTGCAACGATGTGAGACATGTGATCGGTTGGGGAATGTCGTCCGCTGACCCAAATGTATTCAATCTCCAAAGGACCAAATCAGTTACCCAACATCAGCATCCAGCAAGTGTACTCACTTCATCAGATAGCGTGAGGACTGGTTTGTGGTGTATTGAAGCTCAAGTACCATCAAAGTACGGATGCAGAAACGCTTTACGCACTGTAATCATATCCGACAGCAGTCACTAGCAAGACTAGGAAGCACGTGATCAATGGAAGAAAAGTGGCAACGTGAATCCCCATACGACTCGTATAATTATTGAATATGATGCCTTGGACGGCGAGCTGTAGTGCGGAAGCCATGGCCTCGAGTCTCGGGTATCTTGCGCGAAAACGGGTGTCAAATCTACGAAGAAACGGATGGATGCTCGAGGTTATAAGTCAATCCGCAGAGGCGGTGACCGTCTTACGGCGTGACCGAATGATGGAAATCCTGTTCAAGTTGTGTTGATTTTTACCACTCGGTGCCTATATCGGCTAATACCTGGAGAAGATTGAATCGGCAGTCCGTTCGTTCAAGACCCCAGAGTCTGACATGAAAAAAGAAAGAAAAACCTAACCGCATCTACCGACACGCGTACCATTGTGCACACTCCCTCCTACGCCTTGCCACCATCTCACGACCACTGCCTCGACACAACTTGAACGACACGATGAGGACGTGCCACCGCCACCACCGCCATCACCCCGGCGACGACAAGGCCAAGGGTGCGCAAAAGCCCACCCGTGACTACCTCCACGATGACGACGACGAGGGCGTCCAAACACCTATCCACAACCATAACCGTGACGACAATGACAATGAGAGGTGTGCAATAGCACTACCTCCACCACGACGAGGCCCAGGGCTATGGCGCGCAATAGCCCGCCAACCACGACCCCCACGAGAAGGTAGACACGCCACTGCCGCCGCCACCACCACACCTTGACGATAACAAGGTTGAAGGCGTGCAAAAGCCTACGGACCACCACCTCCATGATGACGACGAGGAAGGCGAGAGCGTGCAACCACTACCCCCATAACCACAAGGAGAAGGCGTACGACAAACAACCCACCTGTTGCTACCTCTGCCCTCCTCGATGTCGTCAGCATGCCCATCCAAGTCGTTGTCGCTGTCGTGGCGGCGTGCGCTTGCCCTCTCCTCCTGGTCATCGGGGTGATGGTGGTGGCATGCCTTCGCCCACCTCGTCATCGTGGAGGTGGTGATTGTGGCACACCGCTGACGATGACAACGACCGTCAAAGAGGGGGAGAACAAGCGGGAGAGTGATGATGACCAGGTGCTGGCGCTGGAACGGTCTCAGACCCACCACATGGTCCACACCACCATCACCACGACAGCGACCAATGCAATGAAGGGGTAAGGGCGAGCATACGACGACGACGACGACGA
Organism: Boletales sp. KT-2023a; assembly: GCA_038090395.1. Lineage (NCBI taxonomy): Eukaryota > Fungi > Basidiomycota > Agaricomycetes > Boletales > Boletales sp. KT-2023a. The sequence goes on along the minus strand of JBBPMP010000168.1, from coordinate 32,064 downwards.
TGCAGGGCACTCTTTCCCATATTTTTGATCCTTGCGGTGCTAGCATATTGTAGACATGTATGCTCTCAAGGCTAACAAATGCACGCACATGAACCCAACAGTGATCTCTTGGACCCGTAGTGTATTTTACCGTCAGTATCCGGGGTCACTGCGAGCACTAAGCGATAAAACCGCCGAGTGGCAATGACTGGAATGGTGCCCCGTTTGGTTAGTTCAGGTTATTTAACCAAGGGGCTGCGCCTTACGGGGCACTTACTCAGTCCAAAGATTCGAGGTCAATCCCAACTCATAACCTATCTACTGGTAGAACTGGTCAGATGTGGCAGCCATAGCGTGAGACGGATCATTTCTTTGCTGCTGGAGCGGATATCAGAGACTAGGCCATTGTACAAACTCTTCGGCGTAACATTCCGTCACTCGCCAGCTAAGCGTTCATTTCTGAAGTTTGAACAATCGAGCTACGACTCGAATGGAAGTTACATCAAGGATGTCGATAAGATTGTGATACCGTGTCACAGCCTTTCTGATGATTGGGTGGGGCTATGAATGCCGTTGGTTCACACGTGCTTGAAGACATCCATAGCGTCGCCCAATTCCCAGGGAGGCTGTGACGGGCACCAGACGGCGTCATAATCTTATCGACATCCTTGATGACCGCTGACCGTAAGACGGTCACTCCCTCCACGGGTTGCCTTCTAATCTCGAGCATTCGTCCGTTTCATTGCAGACTGACCCGTTTTCCCGCAGGACATCCGAGACTCGAGGCCATGGCTTCCGCACTACAGCTCGCTGTTCAAAGCATTCTATTCAATAATTATGCGAGTCGTATGGTGGTTCACATTGCCACTTTTCTTCCATTGACCACGCGCTTCCTAGTCATGTCAGTGGCTGCCGTTGGATACGATTACAGTACGTAACGCGTTTCTGCATCCGTACCTTGATGATACTTGAGCTTCAATACACCACAAACCAGTCCTCACGCTATCGGATGAAGTGAGTGCACATGCTTGGTGCTAGTGTTGGATAACTGATTCAGTCTTTTGTAGATCGAATACATTTGGGTCAGCGGACAATATTCCCCAACCGATTACATGTCTCACATTGCTGTAGAGCAAACCTTGCACACGTGTCTCTACGATGTTTATTCTCGTGAGTATCTCGAAGAATGTTTCCACAAACCTGTCATAACATCTGGTCTAGGTTCGTTATTGTGGTCTTATTGCGTGCATGTATGTGTGCCACTGGAATAATGAGTGGGTCGCTGATCAGTTCATTAGGTTAGGTGGTTTTTGTGTGTTTAAAAACATAAAATTCCGAGATTATTGAGCTGACTTGGAGCACATTTACAGTGGGAAGTTCCTCCTTTCCTGGCCCAGCAAAAGTGATATTTTACATTTCTGATGGTCAACAGGCATGCTCAACTCATATAGGCATAAGTGTCCATGCTTTGACTTCAACCTTGTCTCTAGCAATTGATGAACTTTGCATGTAATAATCACGATCCAACAGTTGTGAGTGCAGTCGTTCTGTATCTTTTACACCCTTTTGACTCAAGGGGTTAGGTTACATTGCATCCGTTTTTATCTTTTGGGTCGAAATATTTTTCCTAGCCGCTGTAGAATGTGAGATTTCATGTGTGGCTCCGATACCGCTGTAACTCACATTTGTGGATGCAGTGGCAATGATTCTCTGTGTGTGGGCACTGTACAATCGGTCAAGGGTCATACTTGGAACTCTTCTCGTGATGTATGTCATCGAGGTCATTGCAGAAGTAGTCTGCGGTGTTTTGTATTCCACGACCAATATTGGTACGTGCACTGCAGATCCATACTATGCATACTGCATAACGGGTTAAACAGGTACTTCTCAAATACTTAATTTTAAGTTATGCACGCAACATTACATTCCCTATGATCTGTCTTTATTGTTGAGCTGTTCTGGGATTGTGCTTGGTACAATGATGTATCTCCTTCTCACTCCGAAGCCTTCCCACAGGATTGGGTCACAAACCTTAGGTTTTAGTGGGTATTAAGCTACCAAGGCCCCCTGCACGACTAGGGAAACCGGGTATTATGCAGAACTCCACCTATGGAAGTAGGGTGCGTAAATGCATTCCCTCTGACCGGCTATACCTGGGCTAGCCGTGCCTGTCGCTTTGTCAGGCTAGCGAATAACAAAGCGACGGGCGCAGCTAGTCCTACTAGGTCTGTCGGCTCATTTTTCAAACTAACTAACCAAACGAGGCACCCTTCTGGTGTTGAACGGTGCGCTTAATCCGCTGGTTGGCCCATGATAGACGCAACTCGCCCTATCAAGTCATCCGCTGCCGGAAACTTCGACCAGCGATATCCTCGCTCATGTCCCATTTGTCCAGCAATGACCACAGGGATCGATCACTTATGCTGTACTCAGGGGAAGCTCCACGCTCACTACAGTCAGAATGGACTCAACGGGGTATCATTGAGACATGCACATGGTAGCCTGTATCTGGAGGTAAATAATAACCAGGATTCTGGAACTTCGCTGAGTGCAAGGGTAGGTGGACAGCCAGACAGACTGTCGCCATGGTTTTTTTTTTAACTCAGCTGCACAGTAGGTCCGTGGGAGTTGAGAGAACCGAAGCATCATCCTGGCATGATCTTTACATCCCGGTTTCGGCATGCATTGCCTCAGGTGGAGCAAGATTTAAAGGAATGGGTGGAGCATCGGGTTGGCCCATCACTTCAGCCAACAATGCTCTCTCGTGTTTGTCGTGTTATTGCCCAAGGTTTACTTGCTTCTGCGTCACTCGTGAGCTATGCGTCCGCAACCACGCTAGTCACAGTAAGTGGCAATGCAAGCCACCCTATCCCCCCTCTCCTCTGTATGTCCCATTGCTTGTTCTCATTTCATTGAACAATACGCTCACGGTTTTGGTCAGATGGACTCATGTTTGAGGCATGGTTATTTCACCCAAGTGATGCTGTCATATAAGTCTGACAGATACTTGGCAACACCACAGGATTTCGACGTGAGCCATGCTTTCTCTTTGATATGCAGAGAGATACAGACAATTTTCTTATAGCATGTAAGAATTAATGCTATCGTCGGAGGAAGTCACTGACAATCACAGAGCGGTGATGGAGGTCTATATGCGGAGTGTCGGTCATCGTGTTAATCCCGAACCATCTTTGTTGACCATCCTTTTTAGTGCTGCAGAATCGTGCATTCCAACAGGTTACACCAAGTAAGCAATCCTGGACCACGGCACTCCTTCGGCATCATTGAACAATTTTGTATCCAGATACAAACGGTGCGCTGTACGGGTGGCAAGCCATCAATGGCGCAACAATCGATGTGACAGCAGACGCATCGCCTCTTTCGTCTGCACTGCCAAACTCCCTTCAGTTGACAGTGCCAACAGGCATCTCTGGACAGGTCGGCTTCGGGAACAGAGGCTACTATGGTTCGTCATTTAATTTATATTGCTTGATTTGTAATTTCATTGGAGCTCGTCAGGAATTCCGGTCAATTCCGAGTGGGCTTATAATGCGTCATTCTATTACAGATTTCCAGCTGCCTCGTCATTCAATGGGACGGCTACAGTTGCATTGCAAGGTGATACGGGGAAAACATATGCGTCCACTTCCGTCCCGATCGACGGATCACAAACCACTTGGCACCAAGTCGCCTTGCAATTGAACCCGATCGTATCTCCAAACTCTACGGCAAACAATTTTACGATCACCCTTGATGGTACGGCTGCCGCTGGAGAAACCATGAATTTTGCCTTGTTTTCATTGTTTCCTCCGACTTTCAATGATCGAGAAAATGGCATGAGAATCGACCTCGCGAACGTGCGTGGCACTGATCAACGGCATGTTAGCGTGGGGACCTACCATTGACGGATTCACATATAGGCATTATCCGAACTGAAACCTTCATTTTTTCGCCTTCCGGGGGGTAACAATCTGGTATGAGAAAAATAATGTTGTCATATTTATGGCTGATTTGCTCCACAGGAGGTGAATTGACGCATTCCGATTCAACATGATACTGATCGTGGGTCGTCAGGGTGAAAGTTGGGCAGCCAGGTGGGTGTGGAACGCCACTATTGGCCCGCTTTCGAGCAGACCAGGTTTGTATGACTTGTCCAGTTTACTTTCATTAACCAGACCCAAACAGGCCGCTGGGGAGACTGGGGTTACATCAATACCGAGTGAGTAATGCATGTGTTTTCTATCATTACCAAACAAGATCTTTTCGTTATGTAGTGGTCTCGGCCTTCTTGAGTACCTATACTTTTGCGAGGATCTTGGGATGGAGCCAATCATGGCAGTCTGGGCAGGTCAGCCTTTCTATTCCAGTGAAATAATCGTGTTTAAGTTATGTAGGTTATTCTCTGAACTTGCAAAGTGTTCCCGAAGCGGACTTGGGCCCATACATTCAAGCCGCAATTGATCAAATCAACTTCGTCATTGGCGATCCGGTGACTAATGAGTATGGTGAGTGTTAAAATCTCTATAAGACTCGGTCTCGATCGTCTTTAGGTGCCCTCCGCGCCTCCCTGGGACACCCCGCACCATTTACACTCAATTATGTCGAGATCGGTAATGAGGATTTCTTTCAAGCGCCTTCTACAACGTGAGTCCGCTTGCTTTACACGTCTTAGTTTCCAGAGCTCGAATTTCTAATCAACTCGTGTGAACGAACCATACCACAGATACAACTACCGATGGAGGGACTTTGTAGGGAACCTCACAGCAGCGTTTCCTCAGCTTCGTATGTGTATTTTAAATTTTCTGAGTGACGGTCATCATGCTGCTTTCAAGAATTTATTGCAACCACCTACCCATTCAATCCGATTTTGGAACCCACTCCCAAGGAATACGACCTGCATTTCTATAATACCGCTGGTACGCCGTGATTTATTCTATCTTGTAGTGCTATCAATAATCATTGTAGCTTGGTTTGTCGAGAATGCATTTCAATTCGACTCGTATCAGGTGGGGAAACTGAAACTTCCGCTCCCAGAGTCTGATGCTTAAGCGCTCAATTCCACTTCTTCCTAAAGCGAGACGGTACATACTACTTCATAGTGCGGCTCACCATAAAATGTGTATTCTTGACATTTATACAATTGTTTCGCCAGGGCGAATATTCTGTCAGCACAGAGTACCCCACTCTTGAAGGTACGCGTACAGCTCAAGTGTCAGTACATTCTTAAACGAAGCCTCTTTCTTTCAGGCTCTTTGGGTGAGGCTGCCTACATGACCGGCTTTGAAAGGAACAGCGACATAGTGTTCGCTACTTGCTATGCACCTTTACTGGTGGATATTGCTGCTCCCAGTGGATGGGTAAGTTTGTTCATCAACGTTCTTCGCTAATTTCTTACACGTTTGAAATGATTTAGACTCGTAATCTCGTTGCTTTCGAGTTAGCGATTTCATATTATTACAAGCGTCCTTCATTGAATATAAACCATAGCCCTGCCAATATTTATCCATCTAGCAGCTACTATGTCCAGCAGGTAGGAATCCGAAGCCAGTCCATCCTCCATACTTTCGCCGTGTTGACTTGCTTGGGTAGCTCTTTAGTACACACCGAGGCACCGAGTACCTACCAAGCACACTTCCCACTTTCAATGGGACTCTGTACTGGAGTGTCACTCGTGACCAAAATACCAGTGCTATATTCATCAAGGCAAGTATTTTATTTCTACATATGCATCTATCCACAGTTCAACTACTCTACTAGGTTGTAAATACCGATACCGTTGCCGCCCCCATGACGTTTGCGCTGCCTTTCGAAGTTTCTTCGAATGGAAGTCTTACTGTGGTCACCGGGATGACGCCCGATGCATACAACTCGCCTGCGACGCCAGACGCTGTGGTTCCGGCGACTTTCCCCATGACGTTCGCCCAGATCTTTAACTATAGTGCTCCTGCGAACAGTATCAGCGCTTTGACTGCATATATTTTGTAGGTCTGTGAAATCTTCTGCTATGGACTGTGAAGCATTGTTAGCGTTTATGAAATAAAGCCACGATGTGTGTCAAACCTCATTTACACCGTAGCATAGCGAACGCGGAGCAACGAAACTTTCCTTGAACAATATATTTGCATACACTGAGTCCGATACATATACCTCGCGCGCGTGAGACCTCCGTTCGCTTTTCCAGTGGGGGATGCACGATCGGAAAAGGGGACTCGTTGGTCATCTGGATCTGAGGTAGTAGATGAAGCGCTGATAAGGAGGAGTTTCAGTCCTGGTGTGAAAACGGGAGCATAATGCCACTGGCCATGGCAGCCAAGAGTGCGCCTTTCAATTCGGATCCCGTCTCTGATCAGGTATTTTACTAATTTCATGGCGTACACTTTTGCTATGTTGCTATATTTGGATATCGTTACGACACCCGCGCTCTTCAGTCATGTCAGTTCGTACTTGCCCACACCTTCCGTCCCCAGGGTCCCAAGGTATGATCTCGAACCGAATGCGATCCCCACGCTCAACTACTCAGACCCCGGCTGGCGATGTGTTTAGAAGAATGGGCAGAAAAGGTACGTCGGTGACTGTTTGATGTTGTACCCGACGCCCTACCGAATTACGGACTGGTTGCACCAAACCCACATATCTGCCGAGCAAGCCGGGACCGTCGTACACACCCATTCATGTTTCGTAAGATGGCATCACCAGTTGTCGTTTCTTTGTCCTCGCCACCGCCTTCACACCATCAACGACCGACCTGGTTCCCGACCGTTTCGATTCCAACTGTCCTCGCGTTCTCGACTGCGCCATCCAAAAGGGGAAGGGAAGAAATGTCGATCGAGCGTTGATTAAATGTGTGTTGCCTTTTTTTTCTCTCTGTGAACCGTCTAAACACGTGACAGCACCTCATAAGTGCGGTGTCGTGATGTACAACCGAAAACGAAGTGGCGTATCGCAGGCGCTTGCAGGATGCACAGCGTACCTTCGAAAATCCGATGGCTTGTCAACCTATTCGGTGCATGCACAAGAAGACGCGTGTCGTTTGGAACGTCGTTCACCAATTGATCCTGTCGCCCATTGACATGTCTCGTATGCGTTCATGCGAACCAACGACATTCATAGTGTAACCAATCATCAAAGAGGCTGTGGCAGGCGGGCATCAGATGTTGTCATAACCTTATTGACATCCCTTGATGTGGCTTCCATTCGGTCATACTGTGAGATGGTCACCGCCTCTGGGGAATGGCTTATCACCTTGACCGTCCGCCCGCCTATTTGCAGATTTGACCCCCGTTTTCGTGGGATATCCCAGACTTGAGTCCATGGCTTCCGCGCTACAGCTCGCCGTCCAAAGCATTCTATTCAATAATTATGCATGTCGTATGATGATTTGCCTTGCCACTTTTCTGCTATTGACCGCGCGCCTCCTAGTCTTGTTAATGACTGTTGTTGTATATGATTATGGTGCGCAACGCGCTACTGCATCTGTAACTTGATTGTGCTTGAGCTACCGCAAACCAGTCCTCATGATTTCGGATGAAGTGAGTGCGCATGCTTGATGCTGATGTTGAGTAACTGATTCAATCCTTTGTAGATTGAATACATTTGGGTCAGCAGACGATGTTGCCCGACTGATTATATGTCTCACATCGTTGCAGAACAAACCCTGGACGCGTGTCTCTACAATGTTTGTCCTCGTGTGTATCTTGAATGTTTCCACACATATGTATATAGTAACTCTTGGTCTAGGTTCGTTATTGTGGTTTGATTGTTTGCATGTATGTATGTCATGTGATATGTATGAGTGGGCCGCTGATCAATTCATTAGGTTAGATGGTTTTTGTATGTTCAAAACCATGATATTCTGAGATCATCAGGCTGACTCGGGACACATTTACAGTGGGGGGCTCATTCTTCCCTGGTCCGAAAATGGTGATATTCTGCATTGCTTGTGGTCAATAGTCATACTCAACTCATGTAGGCGTAAGCAACTCCAACCTCTCTTCAGGCTGATCAATGAACTTTGTATGGAATTGACATGATCCAACAGCTGTGAGTAGTCATTTGGCAACTTTTATCTCCCTTCTGCTTAAAGGGATTAGGTTATATCACATACATATTTGTAATTTTAGCTGGAGCAGGTTTTCTGGCCACTGCTGAATGTGAGATTTTGTGTTCAAATTCAGTGTGTAACTCACGTTTGTGGATGCAGTGGCAATGATTCTCCGTGTGTGGGCCTTGTACAGTCGATCGAGGATCGTGCTTGGGACTCTTTTCACAGTGTATGCCATTGAGCTCATTTGCTTTGCAGTCTACATTGTTATATATTTCATGGGCAATTTTGGTATGTGCGCCATAGATTCATGTCATGCATACTACCTAACAGGTCGATAGGTACCGCCCAAATACTCGATTTTATGTTTTGCACGCAACAAGGCATTCCCTATTTTCCGACTCTGCTGGTGTACACTTCTAAGATTGTGCTTGGGGCACTTATGTGTCTGCTTTTCATTATCCGCCTCATCCAGGAGATATTTCAAACATACAAAGCAACAAAGCAGATCCATCTGAGTCGTTATGTGAACCTGCTCGTCAGAGAAGGCATGGTATACTTTCTCGCGTATGTCCAGCTTGTTCTGTACTCGATGCACCCCACATTACATAATTTCACAGCATCCTCATGAACGCACTCATCGGCGTGCTGCTCAACGCAGGAGATATCTCAACATCCGGTGGTAACGTATTCCTTGTGGTAATACCACAAGCTATTCCCATGTTGGCATTGGTCCCCCGATTCATCTTGAATTTGCGGAAGCTGTATGTCTGCGACCTACGAGGCAGATGTGGAAGCGAGCTCGACACGGCGTTTGGATTGTCGACGGGATCGAGCCCCAATGGTGCTATGAGTGCAATCATGTTCGCAGATGGGCCGCAGAACGAGGGACAGGGGGAAGAGATACAGGTGGAGGAACGGGAGCATGGCGGTACGTGACAAAGATGGGACTAGGACCAGCGTGGATTGGTCGAAGCGTCACAGGCGCATTGTGCCATACATATTTCGGAGAAGGATATGACTCTGGACGTGATCATCATACTATTGCTGAGAGTAAATACAATATATCTATGGTAAAATTATGCTCTGTGGCATTGAAATAAATCATATAAGCCCATGCAGAAACAGCACGAAGTCTGTTCTCTTGCGAATCGGCGGCCCCTCCGGGGTGAATGGATTAGACATTCAATTGGTTTGGAATCTCGTTCTACAGGGAAAGGTGGCTGGCGGTGCAGGAGTAACGAGTGTGGATAACTGCATCGACCAACCTGCACATGCCGAGGCGTATACCAACAGCCACCTCCACACGGCTCGGAGGGCCCAGCACAAGACCAAGCACGGCAATCCTGTGACTCTCCGGCGCGTGGGCGGAACTTTCGCTTACTCTCACTGAAGAGCGTAATTTTCACTTCTTTCTCGACCTTTGTGTCGAGTAAAGATAGGCTTACCGCCTTCATACCCTTCTTCAATAAATATAAAAACTACTCGTACTTTATGCTCACTCGTGACGTTTGGTGAGTTCACTTGCCATTACGCAGATCTGTACTTCACCTTGCCGTTCAGGGATCAAGCGAGTCTCCTGCACTTCCGGCCAGACGCGTGGTACGAGGGTCAGAACTCGTATGTTTCATGTGCGGAAACGAAGTATTTGTTCTCTGAAAAAATCGCCACAGTATAACAACAGACCAAGACACAGAAGAAGAATATCATACGGCGCGAGAATTTCAAAAGATGAATCCAACCAGGGTCGCTTCTCAAATGCGAAAGAAGGAGCGACCATGAAGAAGAACGATGCCCAGCGTATGTGCGTTCTTGTTTGTAAGTCAGCTTGCTGACGTGTCTTGTCATCAGGTCAAGTGGTAGAAGCGGTCATACGATGGCTGACTCGTTCGATCTCGCACAAAAGCATCGTGATACCCTCAAGGTGCGTCAGGAAGGAACGTGCGCGTGGTTCTTAAAGATGGATGCGTACAAAACGTGGAGGCCGGGAGGATACTAATTTCTTTGATTGAATGGTAAAGGTACGTCCTCTCACGCTCTAATGAGGCAAGGAGCAGATCCTAACTCGTCTTCAGCTGGCTGTGGAAAGTCCGTGTTTGTGTCTGTTCGTCCGTCACTCACATGTGTACCACTAGTCTTGACTTTTTATAGGGCGCCCACGACCGAGTACCTCGGGAGCACCCTGCAAGATGGAGAAGTGCTCGTATTCTTTTATTGCGATTTCTGAAGTCAACGCTCAATGAATCCTGCGGAGCTGATGCGCTCCTTGCTTTCTCAGCTGTTTCACCAAATGTTGGATATCACGCTCGACCCTGGAGGCCTTCCGAACAAGACACTACGGAAAAGTGAGGGTACCCTGTCGCCCACCGATCTCGGCAAGCTTTGCCAACTTGTTTGGCTTGCTGCAAGACGTTTCGATCATCTACCCATCGTAGTCGTGGATGCGGTAGATGAGTGTGCAGATGTCGATGTGCTCTCGCGTGCGCTTGTCGAGCTCCATGATGATGTTCGGCTATTAGTGAAAAGTCGGCCCAACGCCATCATTCAGAATCATTCCTTGTCTTTTCCATCACTTTCCACAGAGAACCTGATCAGTTTGCGAATCATCTCAGTCATTCCCAGGTTCCGCTGGGTACAGTGTCAACTTGATGCTCTTGACCGTCGCGCAACCGAATCAGACTTAAGGGATATGCTCCAGAATCTTCCAGAGGGGCTTGAAGATACTTATGAGAAGATTCTACAGGCAATTGACCAAGGAAAGGAAAAAAGGTGGAAGGGGAAGTCGCGCAGCGCACGCTTAATTGGCTTGATCCCACTGAAAGGTCCAAAGATATCTCGAGTAGTTACCATGACTCACTACTCGAGATATCTTTGAACCTTTGGCTTGTGGTTGCATTGGTGCCCCTGTGACTGCCTTGGATTGCAGACAGGCTCTCAGTCGATGTGCTAGAGCCACTGAGCCACAGTGAGATTCAGTCACTGGTGGACGGGCTTTCAAGCCTCGTGTCGTATTCTAAGGACGCAGACCTTGTCGCATTGTCGCATTTCAGCGTAAAGGTACATTTTACGAATTTCGTGTATGCTATGTTTTTGATGGCTCGTATTCCAGGAGTATCTTACTCACCGAACAACTCTACCAACTTATCGTATCACCCCATGTCACCCACGCTGAGGTGGCAAATATGTGCATGGCCATCCCGCCCGCACAACATCTTACCGAGCATCTCGCCGTACAAACGCCTGGCGCTCGAGACGGTGCAAGCCCTGCTTCGCAAGGGTACCTGCGCGGATGCCACCACCCCCACCGGGGATACGGTGCTGCGTCCCGCCATCACTGCGTGGTGCGAATCCGAGTGTCTGGCGTTCGTGAAAACGTTCATCGGGGCTGGCGCCGACCCTACCGTGTGCAACGGCGAGGCCAAAACGGCGCCGGAAGCTGCGGTCGAGGAAGGTTACAGCATGGTGGTGGGCCATTTGCCCGCGTGCGACGTCCCAGTGGCACCGCACGTCCTGGTCAACGCTCTGCGCCACAGGTGATTGCCATGCTGGTGCAGAGGCTCGGCGAGCAGGCGTACGCGGCAGAGGTGCGTAATCAAGTGCGTCGCATTCTGAGTGTCGCTCGTGACGTGTTACACGGGCGAATGGTGGGGCCCGGGTCGCTGCCATGACTAGGACTTGGTAGGACTGGGGCAGTCGTGAGTATGTGTGGTCTCGCGTCTCACTTTGCCATCGTAATCTACCACTTCATTCATGGTCTTGAGGCAGCTTCGTGTCGCGGGCTATGACTGTTGTATCAGTCGCAGGAACGAACGCGTGGATAGGCGTATCGATGTGCGCATCGGTAACAGGTAAGTGCACACTGGCATGGTGTTTCATTTACTATGAAGGACTCTCGGCGATCGAAAAGTCGTACTACCAGGTTGTTACCGTGAGCTGTCATATCTGCGCCGGTCAAGGGGCGGCAAGGCCGGGCTACGATGTACACCTGCGGTCGACGAACACCGAAATCAAGTCACATGAGAAAAACATCATGTCAGTGTCTACGGACCGAACGTCGACGATTATCTTGGGAAGACGATCAACATCGTGAGTGAGATTCAGTCTCCGCTTACACTTCCGTTCATCCGTCTTTGCGTTATCGAGGACTGTGTATTTGTTTATTTTTTATGGGCGGTTACTAATTTGGTGTACGAGACAAGATGGGAGATTAGCGAAGTTGGATCATGATGCAGATCTTTGATGGAAATTTGTTGAGAGTACGATGCTGTATTTTTATTGACATCAACTGATACAGTAGCATGATATCCCAGTGTCGCGTTGCATTGTCACCATGCCGCTAGTACAACGATGTCGCGACGCTCATCTGCTCGGCGTGCTGGCACGGGCCGGCCCGCACTGCGCACGGGTGTTGCCACTTTCGTGCTCTGATGACCTCATATCGCTTCCGGTAAAGCGAGACCTGTCACAATCGCCGCTACGCGCGATCGATCAATATAAAGTCTGCTGTGCCCGGCATGCCGTTCGAGTCCGCCTTGACTTGAACCACCACCAACTCTGATACAACGCCCACATGCCCTTGTGCCGCATACCATTGGTAGACAAACCAGCGGGGGCGACAGCAACCACACCCGACTCGGATGATCTGGATCCCAGATCCAGCCTTGCCGGACCCGCGCTCATCAAATCCCGCCAACGCCTCAATGCCGATCTCGCGCTCGCGCTCGCGGCAGTCGCACCCAAGCTCAGCAAGAGCACCCGGCGTTTCGTTCACTACCCAGTCAGCACTCACCCGTCTGGTGCACTCCTGTGACTGACGTATGTACGTGCAGAAATGTGACCTGTGCAAGGAGCGAGGCTGGGTGTGCCGCGCGGAGGGGCGGCTTGGGCGGAATGGGTGTGTGCCATGCAAGTTCAACAGGGCGCGGTGTTCGGTCCTCCGACCGCCTCAATCTGGCCAGGACGTGGTCAAGGACTCGGATGGGGTGCGTCCGCCCTCGAAACGCCGGCGCGGTACGTCGCTCGTTCGTATACGTGGTGTCCAGAGGATGTGATGCCATTCACAGTCACAGTGGAGATTCCGACATTGAAAAGACGCAAGGGGACCAGAGTGCCTCCTGTCGCCGCGCAGCCGCAGCCCAAGATTGGGCCTCCGGGAGGTAAATGGATGTGGCAAAAACGTGCAGAGCGTGCTGCCGCAGCCCAAGGGACAGCACATAATACGTCCACATCCCCATCACACGTATCTGGGCCTGTGATGAAGCCCACGACATCGGCTGAGCGTGTATACGTGGACCGGTGCGTTGGGACGGATATGGCTATGCACGACGAGGAACCTGAATTTTTACGATTTTTGATGTCGTTGATTCAAGATTTCATCCAGGCACAGGAGAGGCCTCATTAGGACATGCCCGGAAGGTGTTTGCAAAGGAGATTTATCATTTGTATAATATACCATGTTATACCCCAGGGTCAAAGTACTGGGTGGCGCGATGTAAACTGAGCCCCTGAAAAGTTACCATCAGTTATCACAGGACATATATTCCATCCCGGCCTCGACAAAGTCTCCACCGCTTCTAAAACGCAGTGAAACGGGAGTAAAAATGATGATACATACGTCGGAGTCGTTCTACGTAGTAACCGATCGGCGCTGTCTGCGTTTCAATTTCCACCTCATTGTAATGAGATGAGTCTGAACGTGTCGTTCCTTTCTTGTTTATTCTTTGAAGGATCAGGGACCCACTTACACCAAGTCTTGTTCCAGTGGCTCACTAATAGTCACTATGACGACGTTCAGCGCGCCATTCCAAGTTACCGCGGATGCGCACGCCTCACACTCGCGATGAACGTCTCCTACATCGCCCTACGCGCGGCGCAGACATGGGAGGACGAGGCGCTCCGTGAAACCGTACGTGACGTTTGCATCTGTCCTGTCCTCTCAATGGCATTCATCCATGCGCACACAGCGCGACGTCCTCACCGCCGCCATGGCAGGCGCCTTGACCGACCTCGTCGTGCCACCGCTCCCATTCGCGCTTACTGAGGTCAAGCGCGCACTGTCGAATCGGCGCCCGATGTACCCGCCCGACATCCATTGTCCGTGTGGATGACGTATGACGCGGAAGTTCAGATTCTGCCTCCTCAGGGTTCGTCTCGTAAGTAGCTTGCGTGTCTGTTGAACACTACTTGACGTGTCGTGTGGCGGACGCTCTCTTGGACTTCTCCAATTTACTGGCTTTAGCGGACCCGCTCCTCCCATCGTTCTCGGCCATGTCTCGTACGTGTTCCGTGTCAGTGTCCAACATCAGCTGACGTGCCGAGCCAGCGTGTGGCTCCGAATTCGAGTCACTGCCGCCGACCAGTTCTATGCCTTCTATGCGAAGCGCCTCACCGAATGCCTCTGCACAGGACACGCCCAGACAGCGGGTCACTATCACAGTGATCGCCAAATCGACCGATGACCCCGTCCCTCAAACGCCCAAACGACCCCGCAAGCACTGCCGATCCAAGGACGCCCCCTCGACAAGTACGTCTACGTACCGGTACGTGTGCACACGCATCGCCCACGCCTGCCCCGCTTACGATGGATGCAGAAATGCCGCCATTGCGACGAGTGCGGCTGGGTGTGTCGCATTGCGTACCCGCCGAGCGAGGGCAAGTTTGCGTGTGCGCCGTGCAAGTTTGGAAAACACCGCTGCTCGGCGCTGTATAGCGCGCATCGCGTCGTCAAATAGAGAGAGGTGCAGCCGCCGGCGGTCGCAGCGAGCGTCGACCAGCCGTCCCGTCCGCCGTTCAAGCGTCAGTTCGGTATGTGCGTTCCTTGTTCTCATACGAGGGCGCTCATTGACATGCAATGGCAGTGTACGTCGAGGTGCTGGGACGGCCTGCCCGAGTAGCGCAGGTACCCGCCGCAGAGCCACTCAAGGCAGGGCCACCGGGTGGAAAATGGAGGTGGGAAAAGCGCGCCGGCGATCTGCCCGACTCTCCTGTGAGCATGCCGGTCAAGGTGGTGCACATGTCGCCCTCTGCCCCTGCCATCACCCTGAACCCCCCGAGCCCGAGGTCGAGCCCGAGCCCGAGACTCAACCTCCGTGAAAAGTTCAGGAGAAATTACGTTGGGGAGCTATGTATGACAGTGACCTGACGATCATCCCCGTAAATTACGTTCCGCTCACGATGACTTCGCCTGCATCAAAATACCGGGGTGTCAACTAGCCCATCTTGAATAACGGCACCGTCGTTCTGTCGACGACCGCTGGCATCGTCGACACGACCACGCTCATTCTCATCGCTTCGGGTGGGCAACATGCCGTACGATGCGCTGATCCATGCTGACGTCTCATGCAAAGATGCATTCAGGGCATACCAGAACAAGACGAGCGTGACCCTGGACTACCTGACTGGCTTCCTCACCGTCACTTCCGACCAGTATGCCAATCTGGAACCACTGTGGTTCGGGATCAGGGGCACGATCTACACCCTCACGCGGGATGCGCAGACCTGGCCGCGTTCGCTCAACGTTGCCACCGGCAGCCCAGATAATATTTACCTCGTCGTCAATGACATCGGAGCCCCGTCTGGGCAGGGCCTTGACTTTATCAACGGATATACCTTTTTGTGCGTCATGCCATCCATGAACAGGATCGATCGTGGATGTTGATATGTTCGCCACTTTTCAAGGAGTGCTTCTACGGCGTGTTCGATACCCCCAATGTCCGAGTCGGCCTTGCTGCCCATACAGACCTGGTGGCCAATCAAAATTAGTTTTCTTGTCATGTGTTCGCACATCAAACCAACTAATACCATAGCAATTCCCTGGGTGGTGATTACAATCATCGTTACTTTCTGATCGAGATATTCATAGTAGACCGTTTCGAAGGGACTTGTGTAGTGCCAACGCGCAACTCTAACAAAAAAGTTGGGATCCAAACGGTCGAAAAATCTTCCATCAGAACCCACTCACGTATACTGACAAAATCATGTTACACCCGTTCAGAACACCCTGGATGTTTACAGCATGCAAATTGCCAGTCTCGAATGTATACTTAACTGTATCAAGATAATTGTGATTGGCTGTCACCACCGATCTGATAGAAGTTACACGCACACGCTTGATACTCGTGGCAGAACGACGTCCCAAGAAGTTGGCAATCAGGGCTCCAGACATTGACTGTAACATTAATGCTCCGAGATACGAGCGCCGTGTTTAAAAATTATTCGTCTAGACTAGCAGCGATGATAACTGATGTAAACGACAAAGCTGGCTATGAGTTGCTCATGGTTAGGCCAACCTGAGCGTGGCGTAAATGCATCAGAAGCAGACTTGTTTCGAAATGTGTGCCATTCCTCACCAAGCTGCCAGCCTGAGTGCCATGTGCCACAATAGAGGGCGGTCAGAGTCCAATACTCAGTGTCGTCAAGTCTGGACAGCAAGTAAGAGGATAAGGAGGTGCTGAGACGACATGGGTCAGTGGGCCATTCGTACGAAGTTCTGTCCTTCCTGATAATGTCCTGGCATGATGGCATGAGCGACGAAGCATATCGCTCGAGCCGTGGTCATGTATCTGCGACGCCGCGCGTTCGGGCTGCGGGTGTGCATGGTCACCGTGACCCTCATGCTGGCGACCGATTCGTAATGGTGCCGACTATCCATGGCCGAAGCTCACCAACGACGACGGCACCGAACGGCACATTGGTCCGCCATGCTCTTGTGAGGAGAGAGCATGACACTCTGACGAGCACCCGCAGACGATGTACCCTGTGCCCATCAGTGACGGAACGACGCCGGTGGTCGAGCTCCAGCCGAGAAGCATGACCTAGAGAGTGATGGTAGACGTCCAAGACTCCGTTGGCAGGTGGATAAGGTAATATGATAGTGCGGGAGCTCACGTCTAAGCTGCTCGTCATTTTGGCCATCATCAAGGTCGACTGAAAGTTGATGGAGGGGCAGTTCAATCGCGTTGCGTCGATGATCCCAGTAAGTGAGCCACTGGACTTCGTCTTGCGGGGCGGGTTGCTCGAGGGCTCTAAGCGAAAAGTAGGCGGGGAGGGCCCACCACCCGATGAGGTTCGAGACCGGCGCGGCGAGGGGGCTGATAAAGTGGAAGAGAGCGATAAGTTGGGGGTATGTGTATCATATGTTCACCAGGTGTTCAGCACCAAGTACTTTGAGAATTGTCAGAGTCAGAATTGGCAAGGAAAACCGAACGGCGAGAACAGGGACCTCCTTGTCGAGCTGGTTGAGGTGGTAGTTGACCCGGTTCTGGACCTGGATAAACACGAGGTGTTGTTAAACCATTGTGTTTCCGCTTGAGCCTTCATAGGCTGGTAGGCTAATCGAGCCCCTTTGAGTCCGAAGTAGCGCACATACTGTACATAAAAGTGTTTGCCCATCGCAGCCCATCTGCATCCGTTTCGCATCCCCCATGTCGTACACCCCCGAGGCTGGATTTCACCGTCGCTGCAAGCATGACTTTGGTCGACTCCTCCAAGATTCAGCCATCCGAGAGCAGTATTAATAGACGCCAAACGCCGCTTTACAGTACCACCTTCCCAGACGATCATGCACGCATGCGAAGGTTTTTCAACACAATTTATTTTATTTCCTCGTGCTCACCGCACCGCAGCTCGTGCAGCTTCAGGTGGGTTTCCTCGGGGGGCGTCACGACTGATCCCACCCCCCAAAACGCGCTCAACGATGCCACTTAATCCAAACCCGACCGCATGACCCCCTCTCAGCTGTCGACCCATGATGGACGTCAGCCTCACTAATACTGGTACGTCTTTCATCACTCCCCCGTTCGCTCGTGTCTGAACCCTTGCAGACACATCGTTTGGTCTCCACAAGGCAGTCCACCGGTCGAGCACAAATTTGCCATCACATTTACCACCGTGGCCGTTGCGCTCGCCTCCGCTATGATCGTCCTTACACGATGTGTCCGTTGACGGTGTAAGCCAGACCGCTCAACGAGTAACCTCCCACTGTCACCTCGAAGAGGACACCGCTCGAGCGTTCACATACATCATCATCTCGCTCGAGGAGGTCTGCAAAGCCACACGCGCGTCCCTCGTCGAGTTGCGGGCGAGGACTTCAAACGGCGCAAGAGGTAGTATGCACCAAGGATAGTTGCCTGTGATAAGGGGAGCGACACATAATCCTATAGATTATGTTATGCTATACGGTAGACCAGTAAGTACATAAGCTTAATGATATTCATAGGGGATGGTTTTTGTTGTTGTTTGCCTCCACCAGCTACGTTGGAATTCCAAACATAACGCACGTACATTCCAACCACCATGCACTTATCTTTCAACCTTCGTGCGGGCCCCGCTAGGAAACGCCTGTTGTTCACTAGCATTCCGCCAGCGCATTCAATCAAGACAGCGTCGTTACATCCCCCCGACAATCCAGCACAGCAGCTGCTTTCCAGTTCCCCAACAACTTCACCCACATTTGTTCAGGGTACGTCGATGTATTACGTTCTGCAGTCTTCCAATCAAATCCTACCAGGTACTATCCCACCCGCTGTCCTGCAGCCTCAGCCCACTATTGCCCCGCCCTCCACACTTTACCCAGTCGCCGACGTTTTGTGGTATGTTGATCCAGATCAAACCAGTGATCTTCCTGGTATTCGTGTAAGTCATCAACAACATCCTCGAATATAATAGTGATCTTTCATTGCAATAGATTTTCAACGACGTATCTTCTGAAGATTTTGAAATCCTGGTGAAAACTCTCGAATCCTCTCTGCTCAACAGACCAAGGCATGTATTTATTCGATTCAATGCTATTAGTTTTTAATTGTTGCTAGATTATCATATCATCCTGCCACCGAAACTTTGATTGTAGAAATGCCATCCCCGGCACACGAGTTTCTCCTTAGTGAGATGTCCTCAGTAATCAAGCCTGCAATCGAGTCGCTCCCCATCGATCTACGCATCTTGCGCCTCAGGTTAGAATCCAATCTGTCAATACGTTCCCACAACACTGGTTTCTCGGCCATACCAGATTTAGCGCTTATTGCCACGAGCACGGTAACACCTTTCCTGAAGCTCTTAGGTGTCTTTGAATGTGCATTTATGCAAGACCAGATGGATCTGATGAAGAAGATTCAAAGGGAGGCTCAAGGATGGCCAGAGCTCACTTTCGTCGCTATGATCCTTGTCTCAGAGGATGGTGGCTATGTATCGCCACAGGTAGACTCACCCACCTGGAACTACTTTGCCGACGATGACTCCCCGCTTCCGCGCGACAAATTTCTATCCCTCCCCCCTTCTTTTGATGTCAAGCTCACTCCCACTTCCAATAGCACACCTGAGCCACCTTGGACCATGAGTCCTATAGTCATTGCTGGGCACACATGGTGTGATATCCGCAGTGTACAATATTGTGTTTGGGTGAGAAAAGATGGAGTGCTGGATGTGAATGATGGGCCGGTTACTGGTGTAAGTCAGCACTTTTCAAAAATGGTACCATTATTGACTGTATCCTTTCTAGCTATTATATCCCACTATCCAGATGGACGATGTGGTGACAGCGATCAACTGTGGCCTTTCCAGGGTCAAGGATGTTGTCGTTGACCTCACCACCACAATTCAGGGGGCCGCAACTGATCCACAAGGGCTCAAGGATGCTGTACTCAAGGTGGAGTTTGATTGGCAGTTGATGCAGTGTGTCATTAAGTCTGCGGCACAACAAACAGCAGCATCACGGTACGAAGATTGGTTTTATAGGAACTTTAGCGGCACCAAACGTACGAAGTCAAATGATTCATATCACCCATAGGTTCAGCTTATGTAAATTGTACTCCACATCACTACACTAGTTTGAATTATCGACATTTGTCACTCTCATGTTTCGTTGATCGTCGTTCGTCATTCTTTGGCCGTCGATTTCTAAAACGGTTCAGGTACAAGATACGTTCTACATCTAGAAAAAGAGGTTTGATTAGATCAGTTGTGCACAAAAAGTGCGTCTGAGGTGGGGCATAACCGCATAATTGTCCGGCTTAATCACAAAACACACCTCGATTCATTCGAGTTCACCTCAAGGCAACACTAACTGATCGGCGCACAATTCAATCTCTACCTCGTCACGGTTACTGTCACAATGAGATGAGTCTGAACCTGTCGTTCCTTTCTTGTTTGCCCCTTGAAAGATCAGGGTCCCACTTGCACCAAGTCTTGTTCCCGCCCATCACATACGATACACCGTATGTGTCAACGCCCCGAAGGACAATAAACAAGGAAAAAACAAAGTCTTGTTTCAGTAGCTCACTATTAGTCTAGTGACTATGACGACGCCCAGCGCACTATTTACCGCGGATGCGGACATGGAAGGACGAGGCGCTCCGCCAAACCGTACGTGATGTTTGCATCCGTCCTCTCAATGGCATTCATCCATGTGCACACAGCGCGACGTCCTCACCGCCGCCGTGACAGGCCCCTTGACCGACCTCGTCGTGCCACCGTTCCTGCTCGCGTTTACCGAGGCCAAGCGGCCCTACCGAACCAGCGCCCGAAGTGCCCGTCCGACATTCACTCGCCGCTGTCCATGTGGAAGATTCATGACGCGAACGTTCAGATTCTGCCAGATATCGACCTCTGCGACCCCACCGCGTCTTGTTGAGCCCGCTTGGGCGATGCGACAATGCCCATGTCCGTGGACGACTCATCCGTGGACGACAGGACGAGGCGTCCGACCAAGGCTCGCTCCTTAGGCCTCCTCGGGATTCGTCTCGTAAGTAGCTCGCGTGTCTGTCGAACACTGCTGCGGACGCTCTTTTCGACTTCCCCAATTTGCCGACTTTGGCGGACCCGCTCCTCCCATCGTTCTCGACCGTGTCTCGTACGTGTCCCGTGACAGCGTCCAACACCGGCTAACACGCTAAGCCAGCGAATGGCTCCGGATTCGAGTCGCCGCTGCCAACCAATTCTGTGCCTTCTATACGAAGCACTTCGCCAGACCCCTCCGCGCAGGACACGCCCAAGCAGCGGGACGCTATCGCAATGGTCGTCAAAATGACCGACTCCGTCCCTCAAACGCCAAAGCGTTCTCGCAAGCACCGCTAATCCAAGGATGCCCTCCTTGACGAGTACGTCTACGTACCGGTCCCCGTATAGGGTGGATGCAGAAATGCGGCCATTGCGACGAACGCGACTGCGTCGTGTGCCCGTCGGGCGAGGGCAGGTTTGCGTGTGCGCCTTGCAAGTCTGGAAAACACCGCTGCTCGGCGTTGCAGGGCGCAAATCGCGTCGTCAAGCAGAGCGAGGCGAGCGTCGATCAGCCGACCCGTCCGCCGTCCGAGCGTCAGCGCGGTAGGTGCGTTCCTTGCTCTGATTTGAGGGTGTTCGTGGCATGCGATGGCAGTGTACGTCGATGTGCCGGGACGGCCCGCCAAAGCGGCACAGGCGCCCACTGCAAAACTACTCGTGATATTGAAATAATTTAAACTTTCTAATCGTCTTCTCCACAATGTACCTGATATGCACACCGCAACAAGGCCAGCACCATTGATATTGCCCGATTGTTAGGAAGGCTGTAGCAGACCATCAGACGCGACACGATATTCGAGTTCTCGACATCTTGACGTGTCTTGCTTGGGTCATGCCGTGACTCGTGAGACGGTGTAGCACCGCATCCGGGGCCTGGCTTACAACTTCGAGCGTTCCGAGTCCGTTCTATTCGATAGTGATGCCGTCGTATGGTGGTTACTGTTGTCACCTTTCTCCTATGACCACGAGCCTCCTAGCTGTGTGACTTGTGTTCCTCACTGCCGTCGGATATGATCAGTAACGGTGCGTGCATCTGGTCCTCGAGCCTTATCAGACCGCAAGCCAGTCCTCACACTTTTGGATGAAGTAGTCGCACAATCATCATGTTAATATTGGGTAACTATCATATACATAGCACGGTATTTCAGGAAGACACCCAGGACAAACTTTATCAGCGATCACTACAGATCTACAGGACGATCAGATGACATCAGAGCTTCTACTACTATGCATACACAGTCAGAATTCGAACTTTTTCATATTTCGTCATCTCTCGACACGACTTGTCTATGGATCCAGGATCATCCATCATACGCACCATGAACAAGTACTTACACAAAGACCTACACGTCGCCTTCACCCGCTCGCGCGCAGGCACTGGCTTGAGACCTCCATCAGTGCTACAGAAAAAGAGCACACAGCGCACGCACTCGTCGTTATGGTGCACACTTGAAGTCCACTGATGAATGAGATCGTGCACTGCCGTATCCACCTCCGCCGCGGGCTGCGCCTGCCAGATGTCCGTATCGATGCGCCACGCGTACGGCGGTGCATCAGAGCGCACTTCGCCCAGCACAGCGCCCACAGATGCGTGCAGGCGATCACGTACGCCCATAATGTGTTCCCTGAGACCACACAGGAGCCGCGCCACGGCGAGCGCAACCGTGGGCGACGCCAGATCAAGTGCGACAGGCGTGTCGATCAGCCCGAGATGTACGCGGGGCTGTGGATGAGGTCATTTTCGCATCACGGGTAGGCCATGGGACGTACCAGGACGCGATCGGGCATGTCTTCCGCAAGCCATCCGACGTACAGCCGGATCGTGGTCTCGTACTTGGAGAACTCGATTGCCAGGAGCGGGTCCGCAATGTGCCACACACGCCGCTGGTAGAGGAAGCTGGAAATGAGGACCGGGAGGTCGTCGCCTTCGGCCATGCAGAGCACGGGGACAAAGCATGTGGACGGGGGTGCCGCGGGCGGGGCGCGGGAGAGAAAGTAGGCCTCGAACTGGGATGGGAGGGTCGTTTCTTCGGGTTCTTTTACGGTTTCCTCGGGTGTACAGGGCCGGTTGAGGAATTCGGACATGGTAGGAGGGGAGTGCTTGAACAAGGACGACTCGTGACTGTCGGTGCTCGCAGACCCTTCCGTCTCGTCTTCATCGTCAGAGGGTGGGTGATCAGCGACGGGATCCGGAGCGGGCATCTCCTCGTGGACTGCGAGGATGAGCGGTGCAGGTAGACTCTTGTGCATGTATTTCAAAATCGGGATCGTTTGCCCGCTGAAGTGGCGCGGAAAGACTACGGGCACGCCATCCCTGGCGAGAGGCCTTATGACTCATGCGATAACGTGAGAGACAAAAACAGCTCACATGGAATAAACCTCGGGCGCAACGTTCAAGAGTACGTCGCTCACGAGGACAGCGAGAAAGGACTCTTTTGGATACGGTGTCTGCGTCCGGTACTCGACCTCGACCACGGCGCGGATGCGGGCACAGTCCGTGAGGGCGGTGTTGAACACAGCGCGTAGACGCTGCTCAAGGTCGTCGACGACGACGGTGTCCCTACTATCCCAGAGCACGTTCAGACGAGCGACGTCGTCCGAGATGCGAACGTGATCGAGCAAACCGAGCGCGCGTCCGTCGGCATATGGAACGGGGCCCTTTAGGGGAAGGTGAACGCGAGATGTTGTCAGTTCGCTCCGATGCTCACCGATCGCAACCATCGAGGTAATTTCAGGTTATCTAGCAGAGAACGGACGAACGTTTGTACGTCGGAAGGCCACGATAAAACGTCCTCATCATCGTGATAACAGACATCTTCGCTGATGAGCTCCACGTACGATGCCATAAGGATGGTATGACAGGTAAAAAAACAGGCGAAAACAAAAAGGTCGGGATGTCACCGTCGGTCGTACTGCAACCGGGCGGAGTGTGATCACAGTACACCTTCAATGTCAAGAATATATGAGTAGAGCCATCTATGCGTGACTGCCAGTGGGTGCTGGTGGTTGAATCGTCAATTGGATTAGAAACGGTAGATACACGCGTAGTGCGTAGGGATGGGCGAAAAAGGTACAAGCATTTTCCGGTCAGAAGCCGGACCAGGGCTGAGCACCGAACGGCGGAGCTCGAACCGACAGAAGTAGAGTGAAAGCAGCGTCGGACGAGGTGTGGTGGGGAAGTGGTCACGTGGGTGACCCACTTGTTTTCTCACGCATGTACTAAATACTGCTTACTCAGCAAGTCCAGGTTGCCAGACAACGCATGTCGTCTTGCCGCAGGCACAACACAGCGGGCTCTCTTTGAACTTGCATTTCGAGAACTTTCTCAGATTCGATGTAGCAATATTCACACAAGCGTTGAATCCATCCACGATGTCTCGGCGTGGACCTAATCAACGCGTGAAAGGGAGATAAAAGCCACGGTAATAGAGATGGCACACGGAAGATATCTCCAAAGTAGTGACAACTGAACAACACGAATAACACGCCCACTGGCTGAAAGCATGACCATCTCTTCCACTTTCCCATGTAAATCCGCTCATCCTGCAACGGGGAGAGAGGAGTCGTCGCGCGAATCAAGATGTATTACCCTCGCTTTGGGTGTAGCATCACCAGTTCCGACGAGGTCCTCACGGCCATATCCAGGGTCGGACTCGGCGGGTTCATGTGGGACGCCCCGGCCGGGCCCACTCACGATAGCATCGCCTTCCCGCGCTGGCAGTTCCCCGCTTCGGGAGCCGCCATATGGCCCTGGCTCGACGCCAAGGGCGTTGGTAGGAACTGAAACCACACACGAGCGTAGAAAGCGTGCCACCGTGGTATGTCCTCGCTCGAGGGCGTAATGCAAAGCCGATTGTCCAGCAGAGTCCAACACATGGGGATTGCAGCCGGCCTCGACGAATGTATTAATAAATTTCAGACATGGTGGTCCGCGCCGATGGGCAATCGCGAGATGCAACACACTACTGCCATCGGCGGTTGTGGTATGCACGTTGGCGCCTCTCCGAAGGAATGACTGGGTCATCTGCACAGTAAAGGATTGATATTGCATGCATCTCGACAAGACGTCGGAGGGAAATGGGGCATCGGACGAGAGTAGAAACTCAACCACCGAGGTGTGACGTGCCTTCAGTGCTAGTTCCCAAGCCGATTTTCCATCGGAGTTGCAGACGGCTGGATTGCAGCCAGCTTCGACGAACACCTTGACGAGTTCTAAACTGTCTAATTTGGGCCGATGGGTAATTGCGAGATGAATTACACTATCTCCATCTTCCGTAGTAGCATGCACATCCGCGCCTTTGACTAGACACGACTGGATAAGCGAGACAGGCATCGTAAGCCATGGCGTGATTTTTGGTAGGACGTCAAATGGGAACGGAGCGTCGCACAACAGTATTTGGAGAACCACTAGACCATATCCTTTTTTGATGGCAACATCCAAAGCAGATCGCCCATTGGAATTACAGACGAGAGGATTTCCGCCAGCCTTGATAAAAGCCTCAATGAACTCCAAGCAATCTGCTTGGTCCCACTGCGCAATAGCAAGGTGAAGGATGGTATCTCCGTCAGGCGTAGTGGAATGGACATCTGCACCTTTGCGAAGGAGCCATTTCGCAAGCGAAACAGTCAACTGGTAATGTAGCATGGTAGTCCATAGGATTTCTGGAGGGAGTGGGACGTTGCACGAAAGTATATGGACCACCACAGAATCAAATCCTGCGTCAATAGCGGCATCCAAAGCTGATTTTCCCTTGGAATTACGAACAGTGAAATCACAGCCAGCATTGATGAAGGTCTTGACGAATGCCAGACAATTTGATTCGGTCCATTCATCAATAACTATATGAAGTAGGGTATCCCCATCGGATGTGGTGTGATGAACATTTGCACCTTTGCGAAGGAGCCATTTGATCGCGTAGTAACGCCCATGCGGCAGCTGTAATGCAACGTGCAAGATATCCGAAGGAAGTGGCAGATCGCAGGGGAATAGAACCCCAGCCACAGATTCGTCTTTGCGCTCCCATGCAAGGGTACATGGTGTCTCACCCCGAGCATTACATAGATGGGGATTACCCCCGGCAGCGGTGAGCAATTTTACTAGTTCCAACCTCCTGGGTTCCCAAGGGCACATTACTGCGAGGTGGAGCGCACTGTCTCCAGTTCCAGGTGATACGGCGTGAATGTCAACCCCTTTGTGGAGTAAGAAACGGACTACAGAAATGGTTTCCGATGTATCGCCAGTCGCTGCGGCAAGGAGAAACCGAGAAGGAGGTGGTTGGTCTGTGGGAAGCAGAAACTCGAGCATGGAAATATGTGCCGCATGGACTCATCGTTCGATAAGCTCTGCTCCGAATGGGCTGTCTGCAGACAGGTCCTGACCAAGCTCACGCAGCCTTCGTGCTAGTGCAACGTAGTCCTCGTCCGTTTTCCTGCTGTCGCGCGAATCAGGTCTCGCGCTACTAAATATGCTGCGAATCAGTCTATCATCCCCGATCTCACGCGCGCATTTCGTGAACTCGTCCGTTTGCACTAGCTTGACGAGGACACGGATGTTACACCACGGTAGACAAACAGCAGTGGCAAGAAGCTCCACAGATACCAGGCATCCTCTTTGCAGGAGTTCGCCGACGATTACGTCGTTACCACGATCAATAGCAACCTCAAGAGGTGAGGGTCGGTGAGAGTCGTCGATGGCCAGGCTGCGCATGTTCACGTCCACGCCATATTTCAGAAGCACAATGGCATGATCAGTCTTCCGCAAGTCCACTGCATACACGAGAGCATTGGTCCCGAATCTTAGCTTGAGACAACTTGAGAGAAACGATTGGAGGAGCTCGACAGATGCATAAGCAATGAGGATATAAATTTCAAAATCATGTCTGAACGAAGGCCACGGAGGATATGGCCATCGAAGTTCCTCTTCACGCAACTCGCAAAGGCATTCCCAGTGTGATGGTAGGTAGCGGACGTCTGATCCGAGCTTCTTCAGCTCCTCGAGAACGTTCGTGGACTCTGCGTTGACGTAAGCAAGGTGCTCGAAACCGAACGAGAGCACATAGGAAAGGATAGGGTATTTCTTTGCCGGGGCAATATTCAGATGGGAGGGCGATTGTTTCAGGAGAAATGAGATATGGCGCATGCACATGTTCGCCACTTCAGCGTGAGCAATGTGAGAAACAACATGATATGTCGGCAGGGTTGTTCTGCAGGTGAGGTACTCCTGTAGAACGGGACATGAAAATAATTCCATGCAGGAGATTCTCGAACATACCTTCACACTAAAATGCGACAAAGTGAGAACATCCGTATCGTCAGAGTAAGTTACGAGACTCGACAGTCTGACCACCAGTGACCGAATCTCATCCTCGCTCTTCGGTTCCATGAGATCAACCGATAGCCCGTCGACGATCTGAACGAGTCGCAAAGGTGCCAACGCAACGACAAGGAAACCAAGTATACGTCGCGCTACTTC
Organism: Boletales sp. KT-2023a; assembly: GCA_038090395.1. Lineage (NCBI taxonomy): Eukaryota > Fungi > Basidiomycota > Agaricomycetes > Boletales > Boletales sp. KT-2023a. Next base: position 4,801 of record JBBPMP010000168.1, on the reverse strand, counting down.
CCCTTCCGACTTCCGTTCGTCTAATTCCTCGAGAATTTTCTCGTATGTCTCTTCAAGTCCCTCTGGTAGATTACGAAGCACAATCCTCAGGCTCGATTCGGTTGCACATCGGTCAAGGGCGTCGAGTTGACATTGTACCCAACGAAACCTGATGAATTGAGTCGTGAGGCGACTGAAAAATACTTGATCTTACCTTCCATCAGCCTTTTTAATCAATGTCTCGCCAATCTCCATTTTCACCGTTCGGTCAGCGGATCTCAACCGCTTTCGGGAATCCAGTTCTCGTCTGACATGCAATGCGATGTCATCGGCCAGCTCCTTCACCAGGCATTCCATGGAAAGTACTGGAAACCATGTGAAACGGTGCTGAATGGTTTGGTCGGGGCGACTTGTCACCAATAACCGAACATCATCACTGAGCTCGATAAGAGTGCGTGATAATGCGTCGATATCTGCACTTTCATCTAGAGCATCAATGACTACGATGGGCAACCGGTCGAAACGTCTGGCAGCTTGCCAAACGAGCTTGCAGAGTTTATCAAGATCACTGAGCAACAGTGTGCCCTCACTTTTCTGTTGCAGTATCTTGTTCAGGAGGTCTCCGGGGTCGACAATAAGATGCAGCATGTGGTGAAACAGCTGGGAGAGAAGGGAACGCATCAACTCAGCGGGCTTGATTGACCGCGGGTTCCGGAAATCGCAATAGAAGAATACGAGCACTTCGCCTTTTTGCAAGGTGCCCTTGAGGTGCTCAATCGTGGATGCCCTGAAAAAGTTGATGTAACACAAGCACAAGAGCCGACGATGATCAGACGCACACGAACACGGACTTTCCGCAGCCAGCTAAGGATGCATTCATACAAATACGGCATCAGTTAAGATAGTTCGTAAAGCGTAAGACAACCCACCTTTACCATTCAACCATAAGGATTGATACCCGCCAGGCCTCCACTTTTTATATGCACTTGTCATTGGAAACCACAAGCATGTTCCTTCTTGGCGCAACTTGAGGGTATCTTGGTGTTTCTTGGCGCAGTCCAACCCATCGAGCCATCGTACGACTTCTTCCAACACTTGGCCTTGTAGAATGACGATGTCAGCAAGTCAACGTACGAAGCCAGATATGGCGTACGATGGGGGTTCTTCCGCTGACCCACTGTGGCTGCTTGCTTCGTACTTGGTAGATGCCCAATCTCAGGTTCGTCTTCTGAACTGCATTCTCTAGCTGTATGGTATTCCCCTTCGGTGTCGTACGTGGTTGTGACACTGTGAAGGCCACAATACTTTAGGAGATAATTCAATTCATTCAAACATTATAGCACACACGTGGTACTTTCGTGAGAATGCAAGGGATCGCGTATAGCTTCCTCAATGGACGACACGTTACGGAGTCTCTCTTGATCCCTGGATTGCCGATGAAACATGAGTATGCAAAAAATACTACGAAACTCACCAAACGTCGGCGGTGAGCAAGAAATGAAATAAACGCTTGTGCTTGTCGAAGAAGACCATGGCTGCATTAAGTCTGTCCTTGGCCGGTCTAAGACAGCGTGTGCTAGCCATAGCGGTCCGAACTTGGCCATCTTCCTTGAGTATAGCGACAATCTCGCTCAGTTTGTCTAGGCATGACTGCTGTTCTCCACTGAAGAGCCAAGTAACCAAGCGTTCGTCGATGGAAAGATGATCGAAGGTGATGGCTTGAAGGGTCGTATCAGAAAAGGTGCGAATTCGTTCTATTTGGCGACAGAACTCCTGAACCTGGAGGCGGAAATTGGGGTTGCTTCCTGGGTTACTGGCTCGGTACGCTACCGCTGCAGAGCAACGAATTCTGTCGGAGAGGTTCACGATGTCCCCAAGCGTTCGCTGGCAGTAAGCCACCAAGCGGTCTGCCGACATATTTGATGCGGAGAGATCGTTGGTGCTACAGCCGCAGTGAGAAGGCGACTCAGAGAAGGTAAGCGAGAAAGACTTGATTTGTTGGATCCAAGTTCGGGTCATGCGGAGGCAATAATTAAATAACAATATGCTATAGTTCAACATCATAGTATCTTGTTCCCAACCATTACACCAAGATCACCGAGCATCTGAACATGTCAGATCCAACCACCCAATCTAACTATGATGCGATAGCTACCACAGACATAGAGCTCGACTGGCGAGTTGACTTTAACACGCAGACGATCTCTGGATCGGTCGGACATCAATTGAAGGTGCTCGCAACAAACGGTGTGGACCAGGTCGTGTATGTATTCCATTCAAGTTTAAACACGTTGATCAGATTTCATCCTTGGTCCTGCGTAGGTTTGACACATCCGACTTGGAGGTGGAGCGCGTCGAGCTGAAGGTCGGGGAAGACGTGACCTGGAACAGTGTTCGAGTACGTTCTAGCGTTAATCGCCCTTTGACCTTGACCTTCTTTCGTCTACTAATATTTGCACGTTTTGTTGTGCTAGTTCTCTATTGGAAAACCACACCCGGTGATGGGATCTGCATTGACCATTCCGTTCGGTCATTTCATCAAAGGACCTGAGGTTGTCCGTGTCAAGGTAACCTACAAGACAAGAGAAAGCAAGGCATTGCAGTGGTTGGATCCCCAGTACGCGATGATTTTCTTTTACCTTTCCTTTGGATTGATCTTCCGCCTTTGCCACTGGCAGGCAGACGCAAGGAAAGGTGTACCCGTACCTGTTTAGCCAGTGTCAACCCATCTATGCGCGTGCGTTGGTACCAGTCCAAGGTACGCATGTTTTCTGTTCTCTGCATTGGACACCACACCATAATTATTTCATGCAGATACCCCTTCTGTAAAGATCGTACGTGTTCTGCCAGCCCATCTTTGCTTGTTGATGGACACATCATACGACTCGATATGTGGTACGATCCTCTTCGGTGCATTTTAAGAGGTACAAGGCAAGCATCACCTCAGTGCTACCCGTACTCATGTCTGCCATCCGCACCGGGCCACCTCTGGAACGCTTTCCGAGCAATGATGACCTAGGGAAGAAGCTGGTCACATACGAGTACAATCAAGTACGTATACGCCTCTTAGTGATCGATCATATTGACCACCGTACGAATGACCCAACCAGCCTACCCCAATTCCTTCATACCTCATTGCTATCGCGTCCGGGAATGTGGTTTATCGTGCGTTCGAAGTCCCCAAGGGGAAAACGTGGACAAGTGGGGTATGGGCTGAACCTGAGCTTGCGGAAGCGGCGTGGTACGAATTCAATAAAGACACGCCAAGGCAAGTCATTGCGGACGATGCTTGGGGACACGCAGATATCATGTTATTTCGCCGTCAGGTTCTTGGCAGCGGAGGAAGAAGTTACGATGGACTACAAGTTTGGGGTATATGATTTGTTGGTGTTGCCCCCTGCGTTTCCTTATGGAGGCATGGTGCGTTGCTCTGTGACATCTTTGTTTGGGGTCCAGCATCGCTCATTCGCCACGGATAGGAAAATGCATGCCTTACATTTGTCACGCCGAGTAAGAATTTTGTGCTTTTGCGTCGTCAAGGGCCAATTGGACTGACATGTCGCACAGCTCTTCTCACAGGCGACAGAAGCCTCGTCGACGTTGTCGTCCACGAGATCACACACTCATGGTTCGGCAACGGTATCACGTTGCGTCGTCTCCCACTCTCCGATTCCTACGCGCGCTCATGTTCCTGTCTTCTTTAGACACGCAAATGCAAGCCACTTTTGGCTCAACGAAGGCTGGACGACGTACATCGAACGTCTTCTCCAGCAACGCCTCCACACACCTGCACACCGCGGATTTTCGTACTTGATTGGGCGCAAGGGGCTCGACGACGATCTGGCGCGGTATGCGAATCAACCGCGATACCAGCGGTTGCAGATTGACTTTGAAAGGGGCGAAGACCCTGACGATGCGTATAGCGATGTACCATACGAAAAGGGGGGGAATTTTCTCTTGTATCTCGGTACGTCCTTACACAATTTCTATGGTATGGAACTGAGGGGATTACTGATGAACTCTGGGGAGCAGAGCGGACATTAGGGGGGTTGGACGTATTTTTGCCGTATGTAAAACACTACGTGCAACGGTTCATGGGTCAGAGTATCACGACGCAACAGTGGAAGGACGATTTGGTGGCGTACTTCAAGGATGACGCCAAAGCGCACCAGGCTCTTGAAGGGGTTCTGTGGGATGTACGTCTTTTCGCTATGAGTCGAGATTAGCTGAACGTTGATCGTGTGCTTTATGGATAGGAATGGTTCTTTGGCGAAGGTCTGACGCTTCCCGCCCCAGTCGAGTATGACACGTCGCTCGCGTCGGTGTCGTACGCACTCGCGGCGCGGTGGGACGCGTCTCGCATCACGGATGTGTCCGAACTGACGTTTTCGCCTGCAGACGTGGAGATCATGGACACGAATCAGATCAGTGGGTCATTTTCATTTCTACCTGACGTCAGTCTTGTCTGACATGAATCATCCCGTTCCAAGTCGTCTTCCTCGAGCGACTTCAGTCGGACCAGATCCCGCCGCTCCCACACGCCCACGTCGACTACCTTGGCGAAGTGTATGCCCTCGCGGAAACACCCAACGCGGAGCTCCGCTTTAGGTTTTACCAGATCGCGCTCAGAGGAGGCGAGGGGAGCACGGCGGCAAAGGCGTATGCAGCTCCTGCCGCCCGGTGGGTGGTCGGCGCGGACGGCACGGGCATCGTCAAGGGCAGGATGAAGCTGTGCAGACCTGTCCTGAGGGCGGTCGCGGACGTCGACCAGGGGTTGGCGGTGAAGTGGTACGAGGGATACAAGAGGACGTTTCATACACAC